>SNQN01007254.1:2738-34338 GCA_008642245.1 Bassia scoparia | reverse complement strand
TTTTTCGGAATAGGATATGCATGTGTCCTTTCCAATGAAAGGAGTGCATTTTCGTCTTTTGTGCCCATTATAGATGTGTGCCCTTGTCGGGCCTTGTCYT
Source organism: Bassia scoparia (assembly GCA_008642245.1). Lineage (NCBI taxonomy): Eukaryota > Viridiplantae > Streptophyta > Magnoliopsida > Caryophyllales > Amaranthaceae > Bassia > Bassia scoparia. Next base: position 34,238 of record SNQN01007254.1, on the reverse strand, counting down.
ACGTCGATTTTGAATTGTGGGCTTGAGCCACGAATATCGCATGTGAGTGCGTTGGGGTGTGTAGTCGATAGAGTGGATCTCCACCGTACCTATACATGTTAATCACAGATGCCCGAAAACATTGATGCCAAACTAATCAATTTGGAGAGACACTTTTGGGTGTCTACACCCATCTATCTCTTCTATATTAAAACTCCAACCTCATCCTCCACTTGTCTCATCCTCCTTTATTCACCCAACAATCCTATTTTTCTCATCTCTTGCGATGCCACATCAACCATCCTTTACTTTAAACAATTGACTCTTTTCTCATCTTTTATGAAGTCACGTCATACCCTCCTCTTCTTCCCTATTTATTCATTTTTGCAAAAACACACCCTCAGTTTACTCTTCTCTAWCCCGTTGCCTCTTCAACTTCTTCCATTACCCATCTTTCTCACTCTTTCACTTTCCTCTCTTCAACTTCCCCTTTACAGTTGCAATAATGTTCATAAATTAAAATACTTTCCTTCGATTTTCAGTCATTCGAATTCTCAAAGCTACACTGGTTCCACAAAATAGGTAATTTTCTATTCTTATTTTGTTCAATTCATTGATGTTTTATATAGTTACAAACACTACAATCAATCAATCATCATACATGGTCACATGGTATTGAATTTTTTTTACTAATTGTTTTAGTTGAAATTTCAATGTCTACATTGAAATTGTGGTAATTATCTCTATGTTTCTTTCTCTTTTGATCATCTCATGATTAATAGATGTTGGTAGATTTTCTTAGCAATTCATCATATAATTCTTGTGAGTATATTTTGGGTTAAAATATTTTCTTTCACCTTTCATTTTGCATGTACTTGTGCTATAAAAAAGATTATTGACTGTTAAGACTTGAAAGTTCATCAAGAAAATGAAGTAAATTATAAATTATACTTCGAAATCAATGGAACCACTGTACATACTTTCAWTATTTTCGGTGATTTCTTTGGTTTAATTGTTATGTGGTACTGTCAATAATGCAATTGGACATTTTTCTTTGGAACAAATTTTTTATTGTTTAATTTGTATTTATTTTTCAAACATGTACATTTTGAAATTATTGTTTTTTTGATAAATTTTGGAGCATTATCTTTGCTACTCCGTATATGGTTTTTGATTTGCTAAATACTATTTTTTTATGGAAAAAAGAAATGAAATTTGTCATACAATTTAATTTTAAAAAAACAAAAAAATATTGATTGAAAGTGGAATAGAAGATTAGGTCGGCAATGGGGGAAGTGAGTGAATTAATATCTACCATCTATATCTATATTTAAAAAATCCCTAACATACCATTTTGACATGTGGCAAGCTATATGTCATGTGTCATTACACATTCTCAAGCAATTGACACATGTCTTACCATTTTTTTATTTTAACTTTTTCTAATAAATTTTTACTCATTCATGTCATGCCATAATTTTTTTTCAACTTCTTCATTTACCATTGTATTCTTTCAGATGTAATCAATTAATTTGTTTTACTGTATATTTATATATGAAACACCGATCAATATAATTGCACCCATACAACCACGTAAATATTACACTTATTACACCATCACCATCACCATTTTCTATTTAACAAATAATGCATCATATATATTTTTCATCTAAAATGATTATTGTAGAACCTTATTTCAAATTTTTAAAAATTAGTATTTTGTATCATTGAATTACATTTTTACCATATTTTTCAATTCTTAAAAAAAATATAATCACCATTGTTTCAGATAACCTGTGCATTTGCACAGGTTCTAAAGCTAGTTTTTTACTTAAACGTTTTACATACATTCCCCTATTTTTCATCCCACTTCAGAAAATTCCCCTATTTTAATTTTCATCTCACTACTGAAATAGAACATCATTAAGAAGATGACACTATCTTGCCCGATCTCTTATTTCATACTCTGATTGAGCACTGTATAAATTCTATACCTAGCAAGTATATTCAATTAAAGATAATAAAGAATTTAAAAAGAGATTAAAAATCACTGCGAAAATATATTGTGTAAATTAAACATCTCAAATAATTGTGGGATTAAGGGAAAATTTGGGGTGATTTAGTTGTCTTCTTTCTACGATGATATTGAACAAGTTTCATTTATGTAAATTTTGCAATGTACTTTCCTGTCATTTTGCTCTTAATTTTTTTGTTTAAATCTTTTCCTTTAAATTATTTATGAATCTATATCATCCTTTTCTTTAACAATGTTTGCTTGCCATCTTGCGGAAGAGCATTCCACACTGTTTTAAACAATTGTTTTTACAATTGTTTAACATTTATTTTTAACAATTGCGGAAGAGCATCCTTTCTTTAACAATTGTTTTTACTCTATATATTCCACACTTTTTTTTTTTATATAAGCTGAGCTATTAGTGTTAAAGATGTATCATTTTATGCAGGTACTCAATTTGATCATCTTCAATGCATTTGTACATAAGTTGTTGATGACATTTGACTTTGGCTGCAAATGAGGTGAAGTTTGTATCAACAATTACAACAATGTATGGTGATACTACATGTAATAAACACCCCCTATACAATGCATTTACTTATGATTATTAAGAAAATAAAACATCACCCGAGCAACGTCGGGCCAAAAACTAGTTTATCAAAAATAAAAAGAAAAAATTGTTGACTTGGACTCCTTGCAACGACTCTTTCTTTGTTTTCTCATTTTAAAAATTGCTAAAATGCTACCAAGTGTCATGTTTTTATTGGATTTTTATTTTGTTGTTCAAAAATCGTGTAACAGCTATAATTTGCAAACGGTAACTTATTTTGAAAAACTGAAAACACCAACGATCATAAAAAAATTCTCTATAAATTGAGTACAAATTTGACATATTTTCATATACTTCATTTTTCACTTGTACAATACTCTCAAGGAAATATTGTACAGAACCACCTTACAATTAGGCCTATTTCAAATTAACCACCACTACATTGGCTTATTTTACACAATCACCTTCACATTTTTCAACCTTTTTAAATACCCACCACCTAACAGACTTTCACCAACTTCCGTTATTTTGTGGACCCCACTCCATTATATTTCTTATTTCGATATTTTCCCCCGATTCTCCCACGATATTCCCTTCTAACCTTTTCACCCCTTCCACTTTCACTTTCTCTTCCTCCCTCCTCCATTAACAAACTCCAACTCGAATGCTCTACGAGCTTCACACCCAAATTTTGATTAGCCAAAGGATTGTCAGCAAAATTTTCAACTAACAAACTCCAAATGAAACTACAATATGATTCTTGAGTAAAGATGACAACTTTGCAACAATACAATGGTTCTCGATCCTCCAATGGCAAATCGAATGGATGTTGAAATATTATCCCAATGATCTTCTACCACTCAATTCAATAGCCACTACAATAAGCTTGATTCAATTTAGCAATTGAATCATATTCTCAAAAACAAAAAAAATCAAAACTTGTTGATCTTCAATCACATGATTCTATAGCTCTAACTCTTCCATAACCAAGATTAAGCAATTCTCATCATCTTATAGCATCACCATCAACTAAAACAAGCAATCAAACAGTGAAAAGCAGCACCACTAAATCCACTGAGTTAACAGCTCTAAAATTCCAGAAAATTTGAAGTTTGTAACTGAAACAAACTAATTGAAGCTAAAAAAATCTTAAGTTCTCTCTCACTCTTATCAGAGTCTTTTTTATCAATCAATTGAATACAACCCTTAAAATCAAAAGTCCAAAATCGAAAAATCCACCTCCCAAAACTAAGTCGTTGATCCGAAAGAAACCCTAGATACAAGATTCTTCCGCTAATTCACTGAACAAGCAGCAAACACTACTACGTCCACGAACAATTTTTTATTGAAAAAAAGAGTGAAGAAGGAAATCGAAAATTAAGAATCTCTCCAACACAAAAAGAAAAGAGGAATAAAGTGGGAATTATTCAAAACACTTTGAGAAGTTGCATTCATGGTTTTTCTGGATTTGGGCTTCTATTGAAAAAATGGAAAAAATGTATTAATGGAGGGGAGGAAGTAGGGTGAAGGTGGAAGAGGTGAAAGGGATAGAAGGGAAGGGGAAGATCGTGGAAGAATTGGGGGAAATAAGAAAATGTAACGGAGTGAGGCCCATATCATAACGGAAGTTGGTGAAAGTGCGTTAGGTGGTGGCCTAAGTATTTAAAAAGATTGCAAAATGTGATGGTGGTTGTGTAAAATAAGCTAATGTGGTGATGGTTAATTTGAAATAGGCCTAATTGCAAGGGTGGTTCCGTACAATTTTTCCTACTCTCAAACACAAACTTATTGAGAGACAAATTTAATTGTAAGTTTTCGCTTTGATTTCAGTTAAATATTGGTATTATTTGTATTTTCATTTTAATTGTGAGGTAAGCAAGTTATTTGCTTTGCCTAAATTGTTGGTGCTACTAGTACGTATTGTTGTTGTTGTTGTAATTCTTATTGTTATTGTTAGTTCTTTATGTATTAAATTAATATGACTGTACTTTAATTTGTATGTATCACAATGATGTCTCTTATTTTTTGAGAAGACTCATGCATTGGTCAAAAATCTTACCTTACAAGACTTATCCATGCATTTGTCAAAATTATCACCAAACACGACATATTCATGCATAGTTCATAAATCTCACCATACAAGACTTATCCATGCATTGGTCATAAATCTAACCTAGARGTGATCAAAAAAGCCCGCCCCGAAATTTTGCGGGCTTTGGTCACGACTTTTTTGCMYCGAAATTTTCATTTTTTGTCTRGGCTTCGGCGATTAAATTTTAGGCATTTYGGTTAAAATTTTGGACCCGGCCCGAAAAAGCCCGCTAGACCTGCACTTATTTTTGGCCTTTGAGCACAAACATTAGGCCCCAACATAGGCYCGACCCGAGCCCGATTATCGGGCCTATATTTTAAGGCAAGTCCGGCCCGGCCCATGATCACCTCTAATCTAACCATACAATACTTATCTTACCTATATCTTATGTGCACCATATTTGTTTGTGCAAAATCTTATCTTCTGGCCAACATTATCTTATTTTTGTCTATATAAAGTACGGAGTACACAATATCAATCTTCTAGTATCATAACCACACACACCAAAATCTAACACACCAAAAATAACAAGATTTTCTATATATGGATAACTAGATAATACCCAAACAAATACTCGACTTTTAAATAAAATATGAAATACTGTAAATAAAATCAAATCTTATTTTTTAAAATGTGATTATTTCATAATAATTTTTTATAATAATATTTTATTTGTGATAATAAATAGTATTATATATGTATATCAATTAATAAATGTTTAAAGTTTTATATCCAAAGTACAATTATTAACCTTAATTAAATATTTTCTTATAATTTTATACAATGATAAATATAAATAATAATAATAATATAATAAATAAATAATAATAAATATAAATAATATGATAATACTCGTGCGATGCACGTATTATTCGATTTACGAAATAATAATAAATGAATTGTAACTTATAAATATGTATTTTTTTTAACCTCGATAAACATGTATATTGCAAATTAAATTTTTATAATCATAGACCTACCCCCCCTAAAAAAAACACTATAGACACACTTGGTTTAAATTAGAATCGTGGGATGATTAAAGTTGAAAGTGGAAGAGATAGAATGAAGTTGCAAAAAAAATTAAAATCTAGATTCATTGGTATAATACTAATGAGATGAGCCTATTTATTATGTAATTTTACGGAAACTAAAAAAATCTATATTATAGAGTTCCAAAATAAGAGCATAAATTTTCAAAGAGACTATTCAACTCTAATAAAGCAATAAGTGACAACACAATTTTGTCTTTTACTATGACACCACTTGTAAGTAGTTGTCATTGAATAAGAATCTTATTGAATTCTTTTACGTACTAAATTATTGCATGACCAATCTTATTGTAAGTGTAGATGTGACAATTCAATTACAACATAGAAAGTAGAAATAAAATAAAAACAAAAAATAATAATAATGAAACATGGAAATAAAATTAAAAAAAAATACTTAATTAAGATAGAAATAAAATTACAATATAGAAACACAATTACAACATAAATACTTAATTAAGATAAAAATAAAATTACAACATAGAAACACATTTACAACATAAAACCTTAATTGAGATAGAAATAAATTACAATATAGAAAATAAGATAACTTGAACAACATAAAAATTAAACACATTTAGCTACTACATTCATTTAGCTCAAAAGTTAACCCAGGAACTCCTGTTTGAGTTTTTCAAATACTTCAACTTCATGAGACTCCAAAGACGGTTTTTGCATCAACAATGTAAACATCTTAAACCTGAATCTCTTTTCATCATGCTCTTTCTGATAGTCTATCATCCTTTCAATATGATCTCTCATTTGTTTTCTTTCCAATTGCATGTTCTCGAATCCTTGGCTAAATGTGTCAACGTAATGTGATGAAGAACTAGCCATTTTCCCCTTTCTTTTAGACTTCTTGATACCATATGGTCTGTGGAACAACTAATTTCTTCACTTAACCTCTTACTGTATGTTTCTCCCACTTTCTAAGGAAAAACACGCTTTGTGCTTGCCATTTGGGATAAAACTTCATTGCTGACCAACAATATCTAAGCTTAAATCTTCTACCTTTCATCTTATCAATGAAAAGTTCATGAGCCTTGTTCTCTATCTTATCTTCACCCCGTCCACTTTCACTAAGCCGAGCAGCTTCAGCATATATACACTCCAACCCAAACATTAACTTCATAATTAATAGACCCCAACGAATTAAGAGCTTTTAATGTCCTTAGATGGACTGTATTTGGATTTCTAGTATGTGCGTTCATTGCGTTGTCATACATACGCTTAATTTCCTTCCATAATTGAGCTTTAGATTTTCAGTATCTTCATCACGATCTTCCGCAATTTAGGTTTGCAAATACTAATGCTTCATCTTCTTTTATACTCCACTACTCTTTGGAAATTTCCCTTTGTTCTTGCCTTGTGAGAGTTGGACCTCTTTTTCATCTTCTTCAGTGTTCTCTCGTCATTCGGATTTATTTGAGACAACAAATTCTTGATTGGAGTTCTATTACTACTTCCATCTCCTCTTGGAGTTGATGGATGAAGCTCAAAATGTTGAAACATTGGAAATGATGGAGAATACTTGGAATTTAGAGAAAATTGTTGATAATTACAAGAATTTGGTATTGATGATTTTGATTAAAAAAAGATTCAGCCACCATCAAGAAATGCAAATTATTTAGGAGATTTGGATCAAAAGGTAAGTTATGTTAGGATTTCCTTGGACATTTGGAAAATTTAGGACATTATTTTTCTAAAAAAATTGGAAAATTTTGAGAGTTTACTCTATTTCCATAGTTAGGATTTTTAGGATCCATAATATTGGAAATTTAGGTTAGAAACAATGAATATTTGAAAGCCAAAAGAAGAGAAATGAGTGTGTGTCAAAACTATATCAATATTGGGCTCATTTTATAGACAGGTGAAAAATAAATCTGTTGGGATATATTTAATAAAATAATTATTTAAGTAAAATACACAAAATAGAGTTTCATGATTAAGAAAAAAAAAAAAACAACCAATTAGATTTGACATTTGTCAAAGTAAACAAAAAAAAAGAGAGGAAGTATGCGGTTGCTTTCAAATTGTGATGCCACGCGTCAATATTTCCCGCTTCCATTAGTTGGGCAGGTGCTGAGATCATAAGGGAGCCTCAAAAGTTGGGTAACATGCCCAACGGTAGGAACCCCAAATGAGGAGAGAGAGAAGGCTGTTGGGGAGAGTACCAACCCTGCGTTGGAGATGGTCTTATAATACATTATTTCTAGTTTTCCCTCAAATATTAAATGCACAGAATATTAAAAATCGGAGGAGGTACATATATCCTAAATTTGGGTCCTTGTTGATTGATCGCTCGACACACCCTAAAACTGGCCCTTAGAGGTAAGTATAATTTTTTTTAAAGAAATTTTAAGTCACCAATATCAACTGCTTCCTCGGTATCAAAAAAGTGTTACACTTTAGTAAAATATGTCTCACATATATTATGAAAGTGTATGTAAAACTTTTTTTACAAGGAGGAAGTAAAAATGATCTTTTAATTAAGTTTCTGACTTCCATTTCATTTGTTCTTTTCAATATGGAGTATGAAAATTTTCTAATTTCAATATAGTGACATTTTCTTTTTTAGGAATTTTCATGAGGTGTCCCTGAAATTTATGATATTTAACGTGGTGCCCAAAGCATTTTAAATTTCATGTGGTGTCCCATTTTACCAAAATAATGCATAAATTAGCCAAAATGGTATTTTTGTTGAGTTTTTTGGGTCTTAAAATTACTAAAATTTCATTCATTTTGTATTTTTTTCACGTGTTTCACATGATAGTCAAACATATTCATAAAATCTCATCTTCTAACCCTTTCATTCAACCCTACAAATTCAACAAAATTGCCACTTTGGCTAAGTTATGAATTATTTTGGTAAATTGGGGCACCACGTGAATTTTGAAAATGTTCAGGACATCACTTGAAATACCATAAATCTCAGGGGCACCCCCATGAAAATTCCCTTTCTTTTTGGTTGTAGCTATCATCAACTTGATTGTAAATATGGTTGAAAAGTAAAGAAAAGAAGGGCGTGAATTATTAAAAAAAACCTAACAATCCAAACCTCGAATTATTCAATGACTTTGTCACGCGATAATTGAAACTAACTGCAAAATACTTCCTTAATGCAATAATTCACATTTCTGGTTAGTCTTTTGATTGACAAGAGAATCTATACCAATAATATAAAACACACCCCAAAACACACTTTTGACACTCACAATCCCAAGCTTTCTCCAATTTACTATTCTCCCTTACTTTCTCATATCAACTTGTCATGTGTCATCTCCTCTTCCAATTCTCTTTTCCTTTCATTCTCATTGCATGCTAAACTTTTGAGTTAGAGAAACTCAATTTTTTCGTTTCGTTTCATTTCCTCTCCTTTCTTCCAGTTACAATTTCACATTAATTAGTTATGTCTCATCTCACTCAATTTCCATTGGATTTTTTTCTTTTAAGTCATTTTTATAGTTTTCATATACAAAATTTTGAATTCTATGTGCTCATCTATCTAAGCCTTTTGTTCTTGAATTTGATGATAATTGTCTAATTTAAAGAAATTTGTAGATAAAATTGGCATTGTTTGTAATGCAAAACTCTTCATTCTATGTCAAATTTTTAATTTTATGTTTTTATCTTTGAAGTTTTTTACTTCACAATATCATACGTAAGTTTTAGATTACAGAGAGTAATYAAATTGAAATTCTAAAGCAATTAAATTACTCCATTTGTTTCTCAAAGAATGAAGTCGTCATTTTCCCTATATGAACATTCTTGGAATATACTTCTTCGTATAAGTTCTAATACATTCCATTTTGGGRAAGTGTMTATTAAATTTATAAGATATGAGGATTACTATGTACACCATCTTTCTAATCTATTTACATTTTTTACACACTCTCTCCGATTTGTTTATCTCTTTGGCCCCAATCCTATTATTCCATTCATTTACTTTTCATCTCATCCTAAACCAAATACTTCTAAAATCATACAAAAGCTAAAATTCAACTAAAATTATTGCTCGTGTTTTGCACGGGTAGAAAAACTAGTAACCTTCTAACAAGAAATTGCAAACTACGAAAATTCATTTCACACATTAACAAACTCAACTCATTAATAGTTGTTAGTTATTCATGTAAGAATTTGCAATTAACTTATAAACATCCAATGATGGTACACTTAAACTCCATTTGATTGAGCATAAAACATTTTCAATTTAAAAYTATTTTCATGATAAAATTATTTTTCATGGAAACAAATTTTTTTGTTTGGATAMATGTAAATATAGTGATGAAAAATAAGAAAAATAAAGAGGATGTAAGGAGATAGTAAGAGAGGAGTGCACAAGAGATGGAAGGACAATGACTTTCCATCATTGTAAGGGAAATTTTACTCCCATGGAAAATGATTATACATTCCTTTGTTTATCAAACAATATAAAATTGAAAATATAAGTAATTCTCGTCAAAAAAAAAAAGAAAAAAGAAAAAAGAAGTAATACTTTTCATAAAAAAAATTTATGTTCAACCAAATAAAGCCTTAGTTACTTATTGTGAGTTTAGGGGTACAACTTAGAAATTTTTGTTATTTTTTGTTTCTTTTACCAAAAAGAAAAAACAACAACCTTCGTTTTGTTTAGATGTCCCACTTTGAATTTTGTGGTTTTTGAGGCAAAATTTTGGTGTAAGAGCATCAGTTATAATGAGGAAATGTTCCTCAATAAAAAAATTTAATGCTTCCTCAATATCAGTAACAAAGAGGAATTGATTCCTCGATGGGTTGCTCGCTGGAAGAGAAAAATAAAGAATGCACAATTGCACGTGGGCCCCACAAGTTGGGGTGTTGAAATAAATTTTTTTTGCTCAATTCAACCCCAAAACGACGCGTTTTGGGTATTGGGTGAACTGGCCCCAGCCCAAAACACGTCATTTTGAGCACGTGGGAAGCAAAATAAAAAGTGCAACTATCAGCCTGCACGCGTGTCAGGCCAGCCAGTCATCGATTGACACGCAGCCTGACAATTGCTTTCAACCAATCACATTTCAGCACAAATACTCAACGGCTATAACTTTAAAAATACGATTTCGGCATTAAAAAAAAACAAAAATTACCAACGGTCATATTTTTTCCTCCTCTATAAATAGACACCCATTTTGTTATATTTTGATACACTTTCAAAATTCACAAAATTAATTATCTTGTTATTTTCCTCCAATTTTTGTTCAAGCTAATCCCTCCAATTTCAAGGTATTCTCAATCAACAAATTTTTTTTAATATTTCTGAAAATATTAAAATTTTGATAATACTAATGTTTTGTTGTTATAATAATATTGTTGTTCATTTAGAATTATTTTTTTGAATTAATTGCTTCTTTGTATTTCCTTGAATATAATTAGTGAGTTTTTTATTTTCCATTGAAGTTGTATTTTTCTGAAATATATTCGCAAATAATTGAAGAGTAAAATACATTGATGAGGGTAGTTGTTGTACTTGTTGTGTTTGTAGTTCTATATTTTTTGGTATATATTGTTTACTTGAATTTTATGTCAAATTGATATTGTTTAATATGTTGGCAGAAACGAGTAGTTCTATATTTTTGCTATATATTGTTACTTGAATTTTATGTCAAATTGATTATTGTTTAATATGTTCCAGAAATGGACGTAACACCCCCAACTTCACCATGAATTTGAACGAATTCAACGATGCGCTTTTTACCACCCTCCAATTTCTCAATGCCTTGCAACAAAGAGGAATGAGGTTGTCCCCAAATCCTTCACCTTTTATGATCCCAAGGAAACTCTCCGATGTTTATCAGGGGAGTAACTCCCAACACGAGGAGGATCCTGAGGAGGAGCGCGTTCCAGAACACCACAATACCCTCCGCCAATTTCCAGCAGTCCCGGTCCACAATACTCCCTTAAAGGCGACTCGTTAATTGGTCCACAAGCAGAGGATACCACACTCATTGCTGTATATGCAGTTCAGTGAAGATGCTATGTAGGTACAAACCAAAGAGCAATGATCTTTGGAGAAAGGTGTCTAGTGCATGAATGAAGCGCAACAAGAGAAAGCCTCACCTCCTTTCCCAAGAGAACTAAAGAGTTTGGAATGCCATTGGAGAAGGATGGCTCAGTGATCTACTCCATGGCTAGCGTGCGTACGACGGGCGAAAGAGCGGGATGGAAGCGGTCTTGGTGAAGTCGACCGCCTTCCAAGGGCAAGTCGTCTATTCTCCCAGACTTCTAAGCCAAACCACATAGCTTCGCTACCAACATGCTTGGGGAAATGTTAGGAATGTCCCCAAGATATAGGGAGAAATTGAGATGGGGAATGTCGAAAGATGAAAGGATTGCTTGTGCTTGTTGATGATGATGAAGCAGTGGTTGTAGTGGGAAGAGATCCAGGACTGAGGGTGCTGTTCAATGTGAAGCTATTGCAGCTAGCTACTCGTCGGGAGGAATACCTCGCCCTGAGGGTGTTAAAAAGGCAAAGGCTAGGCGCAACAAGGGCAAAGCAACTGCAGATGAGGATGGGTTAATTGGTGAGCAGATGAGTTAAACATTGAGGTACGCAAATCTGAATTTAGTCTGAAGAGAAGAAGTACGAAGCTTCAACTTCAAAAGGAGGCGAGAAAGCAACAACAATTAGAAATAGAGCAGAAGAAGATGAAAGTAACAATTGCTGCAAACTCTAATGTCAAAGGGAAGCCCTCTTACACCAGCTGAAGAGGCATATAAGGATCAACTATGGTAGAGGTACGGGCAATAGAGCGGTTAAATGTTTCGATAGGTGGTTTAGTGTGTTTGTTTTGAACTTAATTGCTTTATGTTTGTTATGTAATGCACTTTAATATTTAATTCATGTTGTACTTTATGTTGAAATAAATGAATCATTTGTTTGTCTATATTGTCACCATCAATTTTCTGATAAAGCACATGAATATTTTCAACAAGTCCAAAAAAAACAGTAATGTTCTGACAAAGCTACAACATTTTGAACAAGGTCCATCAATTTTCTGATAAGCACCATGAATTATTTTCAAGAAGAGATGAAAAACAATAATGTTCTGACAAAGCTACACATTTTGAACAAGGCCCATCAATTTTCTGATAAAGCACCATTAATATTTTCAAGAAGAGATGAATAACAATAATGTTTCGACAAAGCTACAACATTTTGAACAAGGCCATCATTTTCTGATAAAGCACCATGAATTATTTTCAAGAAGGAGATGAATAACAATAATGTTCGACAAAGCTGTAACATTTATAAAGCACCATGAATGATAAGATAAAGCACATCATTGATCTGACAAAGCTACATTAATATGAAAACAAGCAATAATGTTGATAGAATTTATTTCTTGTCTCATTCACCTTACAATTCCTACTAAATAGGCACATATCTTACCAAGCATTATCAACACTAGTACACAAACATTAAAATTTTCTTACGAAACCCAAAGCATGTATTCATTTCAATTAGCTCTTCATCAAGTCTAGTTCCAATTAACATGATTGTGGAGGATGAACGACAGAACTACAGGAGGATGTTTTACGTCGGTACTATAGGGAGATCGCGCCGCAAGGTTCTAGAGCTAGCGCTGGTGGCTCATTAAACAACGATGAGCCTTTTGAATTCAATGTCGGACGACCGGCAGCAACATGGACTCTCAGGCGTACCTCAATCGCAGGCTGTGAATTTCGTGATAGAGAAAACATTTAGCACTAAAACGAGATTTGATTGAACCATTTGGGTAACACTTCGTCACCACGCTGAGTGATGAGATGTATAAGCTTGTTTCGCTGACCTATGTTTTTTCAATTACATTCGTATATTTATACGCTTAAAAATTTTGCTTTCAATAATGCGATGTTGGTGTTTGGTCTTCTTGTATTTTGTTGTTTTTAATAAAAATCAGACATTTTGTGACGAAAATAATTACGTCATTTCCGATGATTCAAAACTTAATTAGTGTAACGTATAAAAATTGTCAGCTACCTCAATTCTTACATTTTCCAGAATTTTTAAGTTGTATTTTTTTAATTAAATTCATTATTCAAAAACCAATTAATTAATAATTTTTAATACGATTAATAATTTACTAATTTATTTAATTACTACGTTACGTTAATAATCAATTAATTACAAAATATTGTTAATTACAATATGTTTATATTTATATAAATTGAAGTGGGAAAAAATTAAAGATGATGTGTAAATATGGTGGGGTATAGGAAAAGTAGGAGGAGAGAGAGGTATTGAGGAAACTTTTTTTCTGCTCATTGTTATGGAGGAAAAACTTTAGATGAGGAAAAATTGGATGGGAAGAGAGAGAAAATAGGAGAGAGAGTAGTGAGGAGAAGGAAAACTTCCTCAACCATTACCAGTGCTCCAAGTATTAAGTAGGATGAGTAATTATAAAGTATTGTGAGACCTATAAATGAGAGAAATAGAGAGAAGATGTGTGGACCTCCAAAAAGTAAGAAGTTAGTGAGGATTAATATATAATTTATTGTGTCCCCTGAAAGAGAAAAAAAATCAAAATGAGACAACTATTTCCAAACTTCCTAAAATAAAAATTGGAACATCTAAAAAACGAAAGAAGTAAGAAATTTGGAAAGACATTGCACACCTTACAAACTGGGATTTTTTTTTGTTTTTTTTTTGTGTGTGTGTGCTCTCAAGTCTCAATTGTGCAGGGAGTATTATTAAAGTAAAAGTAAAGGGAGTATTATTGTTAATGAGTCATAACTCATTAACGGTGGTCACAGCTCACAAAGGTCCCCAATTTTTTTATTTAATTTTTTTTATGAGAAACAATGGACATCAGCAGCCCAGTGGATTTCCCACCAATGCACCATCATTGTCTGATCATGAACAAGAATGTGCAATAGTAGCAYGCAACGTTTTAAAAGCTTAAATGGTGCCTATGAAATTGCCAAGACGAGAAATGATCAGAGATGAAACTAAGTAGTCTGCAACAGTATCACAGCCACCAATCCATTAATTAGCAACTCGCAAGGACAACTTAGAGCGCATATACAGCAGATAATATGTTCAAGGTAGGCAGACGGCACCTACACCATAGGATGGATGCTCAATGACCGCAAAATCAGAGGAAAGAAAAGAGAGAAAATATAGTACATTAACASAGGACACTTAAGCACCGAAGATTTTGATGTATTCCAAGTCTACTAAGAAGGTTCGGATTTCCATTGGGGCAAGTTCCACCACCAACTCCACAGGATCAACAGGATCTCCCCTTGACACCTTTGACCCTTCTGAAGAATCGTTGGTTTTCCATGCTAACCTCTTCTTCTCCATCTTGGCTCTTTCCTGGTTAGCTGATAGACTCATCTCTGTGACCTTCATAATCTGGCAAGAGAAACAGAAATATGATCTATAAATTAATTACTGCATAGAAACAAGCTATCCACACAATTTTGCTGCTCTAAATTCTGACGTCTTACGTTCTTGTTTGGGAAGACTTTCTTGAGTTCCACTTGTGCCATCACTGATAAGTCTTTGTCCTCTCCAACCTTCGGAAACAATAGTAACCCAAAAGGTAACCCAAGATATAGAATTAGAAACAGATGCAGATTAAGGATAAATGGAAGAAGCAAGTACTAGAAAAGGAAGCCAATGATAAACTTTAAAGATATTACTACCTCCGTTTTTTTTTAGATGTCTTACTTTGGGTTTTGTGGTTTTTGAGGCAAAATTTTGGTGTAAGTGATAAGGTAAGTAGATGGGTAATTCAATAAAGAATGTGGGACCCATAKATGAGAGAGGTAGAGAGAAAGAKGTTGTGGACCCCAAAAAARTAGAAAGTAAGTGGAKATTATATGATAATTTATTGTGGTCCCCATGTCTTGAAAGGGAAAAAAATCAAAGTGGRACAACTAATTCCAAATTTCCTAGAATAGAAATTGGGACATCTAATAAAAAAYGGAGGAAGTACGTTAAATTATACCACATTTAGCATAATTCTATCATCCACATTAAGATTATGACGAGTTGGCCTAGAGCATGTGTCCAACAAATCCAGGTTAAGGAAATTTCAAATTAGTTGTCTTTGTGAAGAGGAACTAATTACTTGAAAAGTTACATGCCTATGCATCAGCACATATTGATGAAAGAAGTCAAGAACAAGCAAGAAGTAATTTCTCTAGAAGAGAATTTAATAGAAAAGTTTGAAACCTCGTAAAGATGGGCCAACCGAAGCAAAATTTTTCCATTGTCAAGCTCCTGATTGATAAAGAAAAATAATTAGGCCAATCAATAACACATGATTGATTACAAATGTTTYTCAAGACTACCCAACTCTACCCTACTTGCCTGAAGGGTTATTATTGCAACATTATCAGGAAGATTGTATGAAGAAGAAAGTCCTGAAAAAGTCGAAACATGGGAACTCATCCAGTCATCCCCCTCCTGCAAAAAAAAAAAAAAAAATTAAATGAAGATGTTTAAATTGTGAACAATCAACTAGAATATCTTTATGCAGTTTCTACCTGTTGAGCAAAAGCAATGATAAGTGGAGAGTAAATCTCCTGGCCAAAACTTCGACGCCATTTTGCTCCATCTCCAATGGGATCAATCCTAACATAATATTTCCCTTTTATCTGCAAATGGGACGCAAAAAGTTGAGAATTGAGGTTGAGGCTGCTTACGATTAAAAATTGTGTGTGCAAGCTAAAGATCATACACATTATTTCCAAAAGAGTAATTATCATAGAAAAACTGAAGTTATTCTATAATGTATAGTTCTTATCCGTCATGGAAAACCAGCATAAAAAACTCTAAGGTGACATTATATGCTTCACTGAAACAAATCAAGACAATATAACTAATGCACGGAAGGGCAAAAGGAATATTATYTGCCTAATTCCAGGGTCTAAGTGTGCAAGGATATATGTTATTTAATTGCTGAAAAGCATACCGTTAAGCCTTTACAGTCATCAAGAGCACAAACTGTTTCATTGAGTACCTCACCAACACCTCTAGAATCATCATGAAGCAGCCTCCTGTTAGGCAAGAACTTGATATGAGATAAATCAACCATTTGCTATAATATCACATAAGAGAACAAGTTCGCTTTCAAGTTCGACAAATGCGATAATTACCTATGAAGCATTAACTCTATTTCGCCATCCATTATGCTGGACCCTCCAACGGCACGGTCAACAAGCACTGAGAATTCCTTGCTTCCATCTTCCACATATATTCCAAGATTAATCTGCAAGACAGCAAAAAATGACATACCATCAGAAATTCAGAACATAACATGCTTGGTTCCATAGAAAGTTCTACACATGTATAAAGAATGAATAGAGGACATAACCASAGTAACAAGCATTCAGGCATATGCCGCATACCCCTTGGGTAGTAAACACTATAATAAAACTATCAGCTTCAAGAAACAAACTCCATTGACCACATTAACACACATAAACAACAAGACTTGTACTAAGATTTCCAGCAAAAATAATAATAATTAAATAAATAAAACCATGAGACTAGAAAATACATCATATTCAAATCAAACTTCATGAAATCTGCCACTATCAAAAGAACTTATAATTTATTAATTATATGAACCCACTTCCAAGGCTGGATGAAACATATAAGCCTCATAAACACCAAATATCATATGAACAGAAAAGCATGCTACTTGCATGAGCAAATCTAAACCTTATATCTTAACATCTAAAAGAGAAAGAAATTCAAAAGGATAAAAATGTAAAAGTTACTCTATATATATAGCCAAGGGAAGAGCAACGGTGTCCCCTTGGATATACAATTTTACCCCCTCGTGAAAAATAAATTACTTAACCATATTATACTCATTTCTTATTCAAAATATCCATATTAGGGAAACTTCAAACAAACTTGCCAAAAAAATATGACAAAGAAAATTTGCAATATTAAAATAAACTTGATTCTAATAAATGACAAGCAGATCCGTAGTATGTTCAATAATCATATTAATTATAATTTAATGAAAATAAAATTGACAAATAAATGAATATCCGTATAATGGACAAAAATAATTGACCAATTAGAAAAAAATCATCACAACTTAATATTTAATCTAAATGCTCTCGTAAATTCTAAACTCTCAAAAATAATTTTTTTTGCTACTATTTTGTTACGTACAACAACGATAATTCATTGATTATTTTATGATGAAGATCGATAATTACACCATTTTATAATTATTTAGATGAAATTTAAGATTAACAGTGCAAATAATCAGCGCACGCATCACGTGCACACGATGCTATAAGAATATATTGTAGCCAAACAATGATGATAATAACATAAAAAATTCCTGCACGCGAAGAAAAATAAGAAGTTGAAAAAACTTGTTACAGAATGCACCATCATGTGAACAAATTCTATCAACATGATAACATACCGGGTAATAATTTCCAGCAATTGGTTGGCTGACCTCAAGATCCCAATCTTCTCTGTAATCTCGAATCTGAAAGAATTTCAGCTCAGGTAGTCTAATTAACATTTTGAAATGTCACAGTCAAGCATATAAGTTTTGTACAGCTCAAAAATTGAACAAAATGTAATAGTATAAGATCTTTGCAACAAGCACATAACTGAAATCAAATTAAATAGTTAGATGACGTGTTAATAAAAAGGAAGGATGGTAAGTAGATACAAATTTATCATCATTTACAAGAATTTTGGTTTGGCAGTTGAAACAGTACACAAGCTAAAAGCAATATTAACCAAAATTACTGAACAAAATATGAAAGCAGAAWGAGAAAAATCATTTGTTAAGCATTAACTCACCCTTTTTATAAAATCACGCCCGTTAGAATCAGTGAAAAATGTTTTATTTGTTTTCATGGTCGTTTTGATCTGTGTGATAATTTCTTTTCCAGCTCCGTCGTCAACAGGTATGGGGCCAATCTAAACAAATGAATACACAGTAAGAAAATAGATAGAAGATTAATTGTTAGCTCAACAGATGAACAAACAATATTAACAACTAACCGTGAATTCTATTTCAGCATGTTCCTTTGCTTTGTATACCCTAGTTATCTGCACAAAGATGAAGCAATTTTATGAACATTTGAAGCATGAATCCTCAACTTTACTAGGGAAACTGTAAAATGTTGATGATAGTTGATCTCTATTTGATTCATCATGCAACGATTCTCTATGTTATTTATTTCATCTTTTCYTCTCACTSATCGAAACTTTGGAGTTTGGAGGTTACAGAAATGGTACGGAGAACCAAAATAATGGATTGTATCTTATCAACAGAAATACTTATGGATAGGAAACATGCAAACAGACATGCATGATGATAAACTCTCAGTTTATAGGCAAATTACCATTTGTCATACAGGGTTGATTGAATAATTACTCTACATGTTGCACTACACTAAATCGCCAAAAGGTAAAATACAAATACGTCCATTGGTGCCTTGGCAGAACGCATAAATATCTATCAATTTTCTACTTTGGACTACAAGGAACTCAATCAAAATTCTGTTGAGCTATCTAAGCCACTTTGTAATGCTGTTTAATTGACACTTCCTTTATATGAGTTGTACCAAAGTTAAGTGAGTCAACATCCATTGGACCCCAAGTCCTCAAGAAGATGAGATCTTTTTTTGAGGCCATGTGGCATTGGAGGATGGCATCATGTTGTAAAACTTGTAATAGAGCAAGTTACTTGGGGAAGGGGAAAAAAGGAATGGAAAAACCCAAGTTAAATCAATCACTACAGAGTACAGACAATCAGGTTCCAGAATACCAAACTTTCCAAAAGGAACTTATCAAATTGTCTCTCAGCACATAATTTCTACAGCTAAGTGTTAAAAAATTGATGAAAACCTGATGTATCCATGAAGTAGGCTGTTGATGAACCTCATCAAATAGTGGGCCTCTCATCACAGTCAATAAATTCTGAAACAAGTGGAGAAGAATTGTCACCTCCAATTAACTAGGAGCATCTGATAAAAAAAATCTAGTTTATATTGTGCAAAAACAGCTTTCCAAGGGAATCCAAGCAAGTACAATGCTAAAGTATAGACAAATACCTCTCCTTTGGGTTTGAATGAAATGGTGCCATTTGGGCGGAAAATATATGCTCCAGATGCCTTTAATCAAAAGAAGAGAAAAATAGAAACATTAAGCAACAGTAAACACCGAAGCTCTCGTTCACCCAGCTAAACTTCAATCAGTTAACAAAGAGTAATGGACCATTAAAGAAAAAACTAATTCATGAAGGTAACAACATGGTTACCTGAGTATCTTTCTCGGTTCCACTATACCCAGAGTAAGAACTAAAGGATTGTTCAACAGCTGCACTGACCTTCACCAACAAGGGAAAAACATTGCATCATTCAAATTTGGAGCTTTTTTTTTCCCTGGCTACTCTTCAGATAATCAGGAAAACCTTTCTATTCTTAAGCAGAATAATTAATTAATAACACTAAAGAAATGCACACTTTCTTATACATGTTATGTAGAGTAGGCACACATTAATTTTTAAGATTTATCAACCAAGATTGCAAAAAGAATGTTAATCTTATCATTATTGATATGTTTTGTAAGATTTAGGATAATTTCCATAATTTCTATATGTCACAACTATGCCTCATAAAAACACCTAAAGATCTATGCAATCACATAATAACTTATTCTCAAAGGAACAAGACTATACTATCCCACATATCACAGCTATGTAATAGGAGCTTTATGTGATCACATGARTTATTCGTCTGTTACAGTCAGTGTTTGATGTGTATAAATTGGATGAAACCCTCTGTAACAGGTGTTTCTTATGGCTGGTGACTAGCCAGTGACTYGTTGGTTGGGGGTGATAACAGGTGGWGAAGGTGTATTTAAAAATAATTTTAAAAAGGTTTGACATTGATTTTTTTTTTCCTGACTAGTTCAATGGGTTATAGATTTCTTAGACCAATATGGGAATACAACCACCAAACTTGGGATTGATTTTGACAATTTTTCCTATTTAAAAACTTAGAGAAAGCATATGTTAATTAACAATCTGATACAACAACTTTATGAAAGTGCAAGATTGTACTTTGAGTTCCGAAATTCAATAATGTTAATTAGTTTTGGTAGTTGGTTGTGAAGCTCTAACTTCTACAGCTCTACTCTACCCACCTCTATACTTGCACTATTCTATAAACTGTGCAATATATGAATTATTAGTAGCTCGTAATCCATTCTAAAGGATGTCTCTTTTCAGCTAATATGGCATCTAGAAGCACTTTTCTATGCAATATTCTTCTTATTTTTTTACGGATAAAATATTCTTCTGGAATGATATAACAAAAGGGAGTTTATACTTTATAGACATGTACCCCGTATGAATTATATTTGTTTCAACAGTTGTGATAAGCAAATAATGCTCAAGTAATATGAAACATATCCAATTACGATAAATCACTGGCTCTCCATAATAATGGAAAATTAGAATCACTAAGAGTTCGGATATTGAGACACTTCWTATAGTTGCTCTTTATGGCCTTGTGAAGTTATGAGTCATATATTTTCTCCTCAAATTTCAGCAAACGAAATTTCACTGCACTGACAGTGATCATTACTTGCAAACACCCACAAATTCAACAATATGTCTAAAGAATTCTTAATTTCAGAGAGATGATAAAACAATAAGCTAGAGGGCATGTTGATCACCCTAATATATAGCCACGCAAGACATATTGGAGTCTAACAGAACTTTTAATAGTGGAGTACACTGACTCACCACCGGATAGAGAAATCAGTAACTAACCGAGTTTCTGCTATTAACGTACTGAGTAAGTTTCCCTTCATCAACTGAGTAAAGTAATTTCAAATTTCCTTGTCCAACTTCCACAGTACTATTTAAATCTTCTTTCATAGTGAATGTTGATGACATTGTTGACCTTGCACCTACATTTACAGTTTCAGAGCAAGATAGTTTTTGCCTCAGTCATACATAGAAACTTAAGCAGGAAATGAAGAAGGGGAGGCACTACCATTACAGGCATTGACTAACCTGCTTGTTCACCTGACACAGTGTAGGTGCTAAATCCAAGGGGTGGCACAGAGACTGGGAAAGCAAGCCAATACTTGGTGGTAGCATCTGAGGTTTTACCAAGATAAGCTTTCAWATGGTTATTTCTTATACTCAATGAGGCATTTGTCAAAGGTACCAGTTGAGCTTCTACTTCCCTTCCGTTAAAATCCTTTACTGTGACCTTGTCAATACTTACCTGCAATTGAACTGATTTGCAGTCAGTTATAGTTCAATGTAAATTCAACTAACAGACAGAACAATGCGATCCTTTCATCCCTAAATAACATGCAGCATGTGAATTAAAAACATTTTTAAAACTTTGAGTTAAATTAACAATATGTTTGGATAACATAAAATGGAAGGAAAGAAGGGAAGGGAAATGAAGGGAGACAAGCTCCCTTGTTTGGATAACATGTTGGGAGAGAAGGGGAGGGAGAGGGAGGGATCCATTTTCCCTCCTTTAATAAAGACAATCCCTTCAAAATTGGAGAGATTTGGAGGGAAATTAGAGCTCATCATTTCCTCCACTTTCCCTTCCTTCCCCTTCCAATTTGTTATCCAAACATGGCCTAACATTGTTATCCTTCAGACCTTCACGTTTAACTTTGTATCTCTAGACCCCAATGTMCTCTTTCTTTGCAATTCTTATTTCAGGATATTTTTTAAGGGTAACATGCAAGAGTTCAACTTTAAATTAGTAGATAAATTAAGTGGCTTATCATATTCAAATGAGTTCATATAGAAAATATCACTTATCCAACGGAATTGATAGCTAGATGTTTAATGGCAGAGTATGAACCTGCAAGTGTCAGACAGTTTGTACGTAAAAAAGAAACAGAGATGACAGATAAATTTGAAGGTTGCAAAATATCAATGCTTCAAAGGAAAGGGGCGACACACTTCAGCAAAGAAACATAATAGTAAATTACTAACGGGGATTCGTATCACTTCATCTCTGTTCCATCCAAGAGGGTTGTAAACAACAATTGCCTAAACAGAAAAAAGGTTGTGTTAATTTCAAGACAAGTTAAGACACAACAATAAGTAATATAATGTGAGAAGCATAATATTGGTTATTACCAAATTTTTCCCATTTGACAATAGAGTTTCTGATGGTGGGCAATAGCTTATGTTAAGAAGAGGACACTGTAGTTAYGCCAGAAAACACGATCAGAACAATTTTCTAAAGGCAGGAAATGCATAACAATAAACAAAAAATACAGATTGTACATAGCATGCAGATTTCARCAAGTATATAATCTGATTATTTAAATAGCCAAGAATCTGAATGGTCAAAGTTATTTTCCACAAAAATCCTACGACAATGACAGCAAGAAATCAACTCTACAATATGGATCCTGTCATAGGTCAATGAAGGTATAAATTTACAATTGTACACAATCACTCTAAATTATTTCATTTATTAATCCTATTTTCTTACACTTCTGTTTTTTTAATTGCGACACTATTGGATTTATAGGCAATTTTTGGAATGGAAAAAGATAGAGAGAAGGAAAAAGGAGGACCATGTTAGATAAATTATTTCCCAAAAAGAAAGTGTAACATTTAATTTAAAACCTCCTAAGTAGAAAGTGTAACAAATAAAAAAGGGGAAGTTGTTTGTGGAGGGTAAATTTTAGAGTATGTGAATAATTCCTTCATTGTTCTAGATTACACATGTATATACTCCGGCTTCATCTAGGTATTCTACTGACTTATCATCATCCATCCTTTTTGTTTCTTATGCTCCATACTTCGTATTATCTTCATTGCAAATTTGCAACTAATAGTATTCAATGCAATTYTCATTTTAATTTTTGCTTTACAAATATAAAATTGCTAGCAGCTTCTAAAACTTGTTCTTTGTGCTTTGCTCCTCCAAAATCTAAATGAATCTAATCAAACAAACYGCCATTAATCTCATTAAGACAATATGTCAACTCTGGAAGGGTCAAGATGTAATAGCCTGACTCTAAATAGTTTTTAGTATAAAAAGAGAGAGAGAGAAAAGAATATAATCTATTTTATACATAGGGTAGGTTGGAGCATTGGAGGGTTTAAGTAATAATTAACATTGGAAGTTCTTTAATTTAATTAAGTTTATCACATTTACTGCAGAGTCTTTATGATTGAGGATATTAAATTCAGTATAGAATTATAGATAAAAATACATAAGCAGAGGTACAAATCTGAGACATAAAACATGTAGACAGTGTATTGCCTGTTGAAAGCTCGATTTTGTCTTTCCAGGTTTACTGGTCATAGAGTTGAGTGAAGATGAAACCACTTTCTCAGCCTGCAAATATTAATTTACAATTAGAAAATWATATTGCAACAAATGAAGGAACTAGACTACAACACAGAACAAGAAACACAGATAACACCCAAACCTCTAAGTAGCCCAAGTGCAACCGCATAGTATAATCAGCAGCTACATGCTGTCTTTCAGTACCAGTAACAGCATCATGATGTTGAGCAATTGCCAAAGCATCAGCTAATGTATCTGTTTTTGTTTGGGAGAGTGAACCATTCCTTCCATTAAGAAATTCCAATTGCCTTGCTGCCTGATAGCAAACAAAAGAAAATGAGGGAAACATGTCAGTTAACATATATATATAAGAGGTTGGCCTCTCAAAAGACTAACGAGGAATAAACTGTCTCACCAAGTAGTAACCGCTCATCATTCTGACATAACCTTTGAATGACGGCCTACTAGTGAAGTAACCGGTCCAGTACGCATTAGTCCGATCTGCATATCTGGATAATCACATCATGTTGATTTAGAGTTGTTCATGGACAAGATGAAGTTTCAACCAAATGCCACCCAGATCTAAAACTCACGGGAAAAAATCATTAGTTTTGACAGGCCATGACTCATTCGACGCATGTTTTGCATTTGTGTAAATTGATGGTGTTGAGTATAAAGCATTGACACGTCCATCCTACATCCAAATTTCAAACATTTACCTAAATAAACACAACACTTGCAACAGATACAAGTCAAAGAATAATTTCAAACAGTTTATGAATATACATGCTCGATGCAGATGCCCCATTCTATTAGTATAATGGAACTTTTTTATACAGGTAGATCATAAACTGTATACCAAATTAACATAATGGATAAATTTGTCCATCTGTCTGAACCAGGAATTAGCATACTGATAGCGAAAATCTTCACCCATAGTCCACATGATATGGTTTGTTCTGGTTACATTAGCCTGCAAGAAAATGATCCAATAACACTTGAGCTATCTCTTCGACAACATCAACTATTAAAGGTAAATACACAATACAATCATAGTTCGAAGAATAATTCTATTCCACTTGTGGCATGACACAAACTAATTCGGTTTTCGATTATCAAAAGCATTACAACCTGATCACATTTTGATAATCATAATTGATGAAGACAACAAAAAAGACAGATTAAGTGCTTTTAAATAATCGAGCATTAACTAATGGCTTAGTGTAACAGTGTGGTCAGTCTCAACTCTCATGACAATACCTCAATTTGGAAATGTAAGCAATCATTTGAAAAGATCCGGTATCCACTTAGAAATGCCAAGTAAAAAGTAGTTCACTATAGGTCAAATTTTAAGTCGAAATTTGGAAGGAAAAAAAAAAAAAAAATCAAATTTGCCTCAATTTGTCTTTGGGATTCGTCTCGATTTGCATGCATTGGTTTGTGTGCTGAAAAAAATTTGGTTGGGTCAAGATTTTGAGGGTCATTTTAAGTATTTATGGGGAAATTTTGAGCTCAAAATTTGCAAAATAAAATAAAATAAAGGAAAATTCTGATTGGTAACTACATATTTTTTAGGAAAAATTAACAGAAATAATCTCAACTTTGGGCGGTCTTCCAAAAATAATCCGAACTTTGGGGGAGTCTTCTAATTTTGGTCCATAACCGGTTGCGACTTGTTTGTGACCTGATAATTAAGTTAAGTGCCACGTGTCGTGTTTTCATTGGTCGCAATTAAATTAAAATCTACTTAATTAAAGTTTAATTATAATTAAATATATCTTAATTATACCCCCCTCTTCACCTCACCTCAACAACCACTTCACTTCCTCCCCTCACCCCAACTGTCACCTCACCACCACCTGCCGAACCACCTACCGCCACCCACCGCCCACTCCACCTCACCCTCACCACCTCTCCACGCAGCACCCTCACCACGCACCACCATCACCACAGCCAGTCAGACGATAAGCCAAGCCATCACAAGAAGGTGTCTGCTTTCAACTACTTAGACACGGAGCACTCCATGGACTCTAATCTTGGCGAAGGGTCCTCTTCTTCCTCCGAGGCGCCAGCGGAAGTGGCGGATGACAACGAAGATGTTGAAATCGTCGATGAGGTTGCTGATTAGCCGAAGACAGTCTAAACTGACTTCGCACTTCTCTCTTCTAGTATTCTTCTTGTGCTCCTTCCGCACACTGATGTATATTTGTATTGACTGTAACTTGAATTAATGCAATCCAAATTATCTTGACTTCAATCTTTCGCATCTTAACATTGCTTTTGCACATTTTTTTATATGCTTGCCTTGCCCCTGTATTATATTCAACATCGGATAGAATATAATACAAGTTACTTTCGTCGCAGTTTAATCCTTTCCTTCGCATTTTGTTGAGAACATCGCAATAGAATATAATATAACTCTTTGCCATCCGGATTTCACAAATTATGCGAAACAAGATGCTTTGAAACAAGAGGGTTGTGAGATTATAATTAAAAGAAAAGGAAAAAACAAATAATAAAACTAAATTTCACCAGTAGAAGAGGTAACCGGTCAATGGGTGCAAAATTAGAAGACTCCCCCAAAGTTCGGATTATTTTTGGAATATTCAAAGTTCGGATTATTTTTTGAGACCGCCCAAAGTTGGGATTATTTCTGTTAATTTTTCCTATTTTTTATCTTCTCATTGGTAAACACCAATTATTTTTATTTCATTGGTAAGCACTGCTTTAATGTTTATTATCAACCATAAATAGTATAGTAATTTGTTGTTAGTAATAAGCTGTTAAATGGAGTACTTCGAATTATGATCTTATCACAATTAAGCGCAAAACCCCATATGAAAGCCAAGTCATAATTATAAAAGCTAGTAAGCCATTAAATGATTTTTTCACTGGATTGTGATAAGATCATAGCCTGAAGTACTCCATGAATAATTGAACAATTATGGTTAGTCAAATAAACCATAGCAAACCCCATTTATCGGCTTATTAAATACAAATTATCCTACTAATATGCRGTCGATAATGAGTGTTGCTTACCAATGAGAAAAGCAAAAAATACGTACTTACCGATGAGAATTTCCCTAAACTAACATAGTATCCACCTCGATTTGCGCTCTAATTTTGTCAAATATGATCACGTGCATGTCACATGTAAGATAGTGATAGAAAAAGGCAAAGGAAATGCCGAGAAAATGATGACAACATATAAAAATGAAATAATTACTATATGAGACACTCAAACCTAATCAAAGAAAAGTAGCTAGTTATACAAAATTAAAAACAAAGGTTGGGCCCATGAATATATCTGATTGGTAAGTTACTCTTAGAGTCAAACCAATATTGAAAGATGATATTTACAACTTSGGATTGTTCTAGGAAAATGATACTGTAGTTGTGAATCAGGATTAATGGTGGAAGATGCAAACTTCGGATTATTAATGACAGTAAACATGCTTATTTTTTAGAGAAGTTAGAGAACGTTTGACCCCTTAAAGGGTAAATGCCCCCAATTTGAAATCCCCTCACAAATTTTTAAGGTCTCTATTCAGTATTATTAGTGAATGTAAAATGTAAATTATAGGGGACAAAGGTTTAGACAAAAATGGACAAGAAAAGTTTTATTACCACTTTGCCAACTAATTATCAGATTAAAACAGTTGGTATATTTTGCTTTGTATGGCCATACAGCATTAAAAAGCTACATATATTATTAAGTCCTTTTGATATTGAGGAGRTAATATTCAGAACTCAAAGACAAAAGCTAACCTAAAATAGAAGATATTAAAAGAAGATCCACATAAACACCTTTCCATCGACTCACCTGTGATAGGGCTGCAGCAACAAAGTCATCAACTCTCTTTTGGACATTATAGTCAAACAGAAGTGGATCGTCCTTCAACCAAACAACTTGAATCAGCAATAAGGCTAAGAAGTGTTTGAAGATGTTAGAGGGAGGGGAAAATACTAAACAAACATATACCTGGATAGGAGTAGACACGTCATTTACTTCAAACTGAAACCCATCAGGGGGGTTGTAATGTACGGGAAATATACCAGTGAAGATCTGCAAATGAGTTAGCAAGGTTCACACCATATAGAGATGTTGGGAAAAATCTTTTCTACGGAAGATGGAAGAGAGTGATGGCAAAGGAGTTGCAAGACTTTATTCCAAAGTAAAAAGTGCTGTTTAAAGATGAAACTCAGGGTTCATTTGGTATCTTTATGAGTTTCCAGAACTCGTTTCTGTTTTTGGGGACCTTCTGACCTTGTACTCTAGTCTCTATTTGAAAGCAAGGGCCGTTTTAAAAATAATGTTCAGTTTTAAAAGAAACTTGCTATTGGCCTTTCATGAACATGTTTAACCTCTAAACTGAGCCATCGCCTTAACTTATTTTACTTCAAAACTTTCTTGAGGTGAAAGTGTGAAACAATGAAAATGCAATACTCCACTATCAGATCCTTCAAATTAAAATAAGAAGTCAATGAGGCATAGACTAAACTACAAAGAAAGTTTGTTTCCAAAAGCTTAATCACAGTTTMTTAAAAATCTTTTTGAAGTTAAAAATGAAATCAGCATAATAACAAACATGCCTTTAAATATGTAATCAAATACCTGTGTGGAGGAGCCAAGAGACTTTGAACCACGCCATACCACTTCAAGAGACTTTTCAGCTTTTCGTTTTGCTCTATCTTGGTAATCAATGCGAGCAAAGTAGAGAGAGTCGAATCCTACCTACAAAATCGAAACCTTAAGTACATACTAAAATATATTCTCCAACATCATGGATAATGAGTACAGAGATTTACAAAAAAAAATTATAAAATAAAATGATATTTTTGCTTATAGTTATATTGAGCATATACACCTGAAATTCTGATTAAACCCTTGATGCCAAAATAGTCACTTTTGCAAGAAATAATCAGAATTGCTGAAGTAGAGAGAACCCAGTCAACCCACACAGCAGAAGACCCCAGAATAAAATGTAAATTATAAAACCTTTGACATCAAAGCTTAGAAAGCTAGAGAAGTTGAAGAAAAAGTTGTGATAATGCTATATAAGACAAGATGTCCCACTGAGCCAAGCCCTTTAACAATGAGAGATTACATCGTCAGAAAATTTTTGTCACATACTGTTGCAATTTTAATTGGGGACTGGACATTTCAGGTGGCTTCTAAGTGATCTCTATACAAATACTATGTACCAACACTATTTTTCTAGCATAAAACAGTAAGATAGTGCTGGTAGAGACTCTAAGGGTCAACTAACAGGAAGTAAAATGAAATAGTTTGTGTAAACAAGTAAAATAGTTAAGATATAAGAGCAGATATTTAAGGTATGTCAAGGGTAGGCGATTCAGGTCAAGCTCATTGTGCGTCAGAACTCATCAAGAACAAAGCCAGTGTTAGGCTGTTAGCAATTGTGTATCAGAGAAACTTGCCAAAGCCCGAGTGCAGAGCCTCCAAGTTGTACAGCAATAAGTTGACTTCCCACACACCAGCTACCTCCCCTTCCAATTTGATGTCTCTTCTTTCATTGACCTTACATTGTTAACATATGGATACTTATGAGTTTTTATTGCTCCAGTCATTTGTACTTCATCATCACCCAATCGCCCCCTCAATTTCTATTAACTACTTTGAAGTTAATGACTCTCACTCTCTAGTGCACTTTCTTTCTATACCTTTAGAATACAATGCTCATTCAAATATTCAAGGCAGTATAATGAAAGTTTCAATTCATAGCCTGCTAATATTTTTTTATTATTTGTTACAAGAATGAGAATGTGTTGACCTAATCAATGGCAAAACTTTTGCAGATTTGCTAGATGGATACTGCTGTAATTTCTGATCTAGTATGGTCTTCTTGGGATCAAATTACACAAAACATACAGAATAAAGCACGATATACACAAACAAAAACCTGCGTATACCTCTGCACCAAGCAAGTAAGCCTGAACAGCAGAATGTCCAAATGGGTCAATCTGCCAACCAACTCGCGGCATCTGACCAAATTCCTTCTTAATAAACTGATGCCCCAAAGTTGTCTGATCAATGAGGTCAATGTAATGTGTGGTTGCTTCATCATGCATGCACATACCCCCATTTCTATATTAACCCAAAAATTGTGAGAGAGTAATTCAAAGCTACACAAAGCATCACACAAACTACTCCAAAGCGGTGTGTGTAACTTTTGCAAGCATAAAGTTTAACTCCAAAACTATAACAACAAAATACAACTTCATAAAAGGAATAAAGATTTAAGAGAAGTACATAAACTCAAGTTGACCCGAGTTGACCAACTCCTTGACYTTCAACTTAAGCTTTGGACTTTGTAGCCTCCACCATCGCTGAAAGAAAGCCTAAACCATCCCACCAACAACAACAATGCCAAAAATAGAAATGATAAATTATAAGCTCACAACCTCAAATTTAAAACATTATTTTCTCAAATTAAGGAAACAACAACGATAAGAATTCAAACATCATACCACTTCAACGTATATGAACTTGCGATTCTCGTCTTCCAACAAAGCTGAAATCACTGAATCCAGCACATTTTGCACACAAGCTCCCTACCAATCCAAACCCATAAATTTCACTTAACTATAAAGAATATACCAACTGCAACACATGCTTATATTATAATCATGCCCCAAAACAATGAGACATATCAATGTTATACAATTTACTCAATAAAGCACTTATCAATAATCAAACTTCCTAAGCAAATTCAGGCTCAAACAACATGAACGCATCAATTGAAACATCAAAGTCGACATCCAAAACTACTTCATACAGTAGAACTAAACTTCACATGTCATTTAGCATCTAATTTTGTAAATGACGATTCATCAAACAAGTATATACCATAATCATAAAAATTAGCTGACTTTAAGTAAAAAAATAAAATAAAATAAAGCAGCATGCAAATTTAAACATTGAATATTTACATGACATAACAAGACAGCAAAGTAAAATTATCAAAACCAAAAAAAAACTAAAGCGAAGAAAGAGAGAGAAAGATAACCCTGATAGAATTGTTGGCGCCAACAAAGTACTGATCAACGGTCTTCAACCACCCAACATCATCATGAGTATGAGGTACCAAATGAACATTAATTTTTCCAGGAACTATTTTCGCTGAGTTATTATATGCTATATATTCTGATTTTACACCCAACAAAAACAGAAGAATACAAGTGAAAATGGTGATAAAAGTAGTTGAAATCGCCATTGTTGAAACACAAAAGCTTCAAACTTTTTGATGATTTTTTTACAAAGAAAGAGAAACCCAGAGATGGGTTGAATTTTTGAATAATTTTTAAGAGAAAAAAGAGCGGATTAAGAAGAAAAATTGTAGTGGGGTTGACATGATTTTGACAACAATGATCAATTTTGTGCTTTATTATTCAACTCGAGTTTTTTTTGTCACGGTTTCCGATCACTTCATCGGCAAGCTATGTGGCATTTTGTGCTTACTTGAGTGGGATTTGACAGTGATCATAG
>SNQN01007252.1:0-20166 GCA_008642245.1 Bassia scoparia | reverse complement strand
GCTCTAATGATGAGTTGGTGTTGGTGTTGGTGTTTTCATTGCAATTGAGAAGAAGTTGTTTGAGTAGGGTTTGTTCATGATTGAGCCAATTCTTGAAGAAGATAGTGAAGGCTTCGTTAGTTGATGTACTTGGTATTGTGAACATAATTGGCAGGTTGAATTGTCACTTTTGTTTTGGACTAATTAAGTCGAGTGGTTCGTGTAACGGTTATTTATATATACTCCTACTACACGCACACTTGACTTAATGGTCCGTCATGCGGTCATGGCTTATGAATAATGTCCACTTGCACATTTTAATTTAACATATGCGGTCATGGTCATGGTCATGGTCTCGCAAGCAAGTTACTTAATTCAATATGCGGTCATGGTCATGGCGATTTTCAACTCTTAAACTCTTTAAATGTGAGATTTATTATTTATCACGACAACACCTAATTCAATATGCGACAACACTTTCACTCATAACAACTAACAATTAAAAACTAACAATTATAAAGAGGGATAAACAACAACCAAAACAAGCAAACCAATTAGAAAAGAATGGAAAATTGAAAAAAAAAAGAGTCATCACAAAGAATTTACGTGGAAAATCAAAGTATCAGTAAAAAAACCGTATAAATGTATCATTATGTGAATCAATGAAGATGATATGATGATGAACTACACACCTAAACAACATTTTCTTATAGACAACCAAAAAATAAAACACTATTTTACGATTGTAATTTTCATTGTACGAGTAAAGAATTTTCCATGTAACTTTATATCAAAACGTTTTACACATTATCGTATATACCCTAAATTTTGTTTTTTTCGCACAAATGAAAAAGGACAAAGATATTAAATTAATAATCATATGCATCATCCAAATGCTTCGAATTAATAATATTGCATGTATAATAATTTATCTATTACAATAGGACGAAGAAAATACTTAATTATTTATGAAAAATATCGGCGCATATTATTTGGTATCTTCTAATTGGATTCTATCACTGCTCAATTTGTTGGCTGTTACTTAAGAGTTAAGGTTTTAATTAGTTTATAGTCTTCAGTGGTAAGATTTCAGCAAGTAGTGCATGTAAAACAAAAATCTAACAATGGATTTATTTATTCTATTAATTTATAAGTAATAAGTAAGCATTATTGTGCAAATGGTGGAACGTGGTCATCTGGTCAATGGTGTTATTGCAGCATGTTGAGCATCTGTGCACATGAAAGACTTCAGACTCTTTGGCTCTTTCTAAGGGCAAGTTTATTCCAAAACTCCAAATTTTCCTCAAAARTATGCCACATCAGTTTTTCACTAATTRTTTTACTTTCAAGAGTCATATCAAGACTCTCTATATTTTTACGCTTTATCCCAAGACTCTCATCTAAACTCTATAATTTTGTTTTATTTAAAAAGGTAAAACATTTAAATTTTACATAAAAAATAAAAAAATAAAAAAAGACTCAATGAAAATTGAACACATGTCCCACATGAGTCTTGAGTTGAGTTTTGGAAATCAAAACTCACTTTGAGACTCTAGTGGGTCTTAAACAAGATTATTGCACAAGACCCATTAAAGTCTCAACTCAAGACTCTATTCAAGACTCCCAATAATCTRGCCCTAAGGATATTAAGGTTGTGACTCTTTGACTCTGTGCATATGAGGGGATTTGGCAATCTTGGGTGAGCTGCTTTCGAATTGAAATTAAGGTTGTGTTTGGTTAAGTATAAAATATTTCGTACATTTTCTAATTTTACATTGTTTGTTAAACGGAGGAGTATAAAATCAGTTTTCATGAAAGTATAATTTCCTTACAATAATGGAAAACTGTTGAATCCTATGTTAACGGTTAACCAGATTATTTCAACCAAAAGTTTAAGTTGATGGTTGAACCTTAAGATTAWAATATATATTCTATCAATCACCCTCATATGAAAGGTCTTATGGGCTTGAAATGTGGACGCAGCACAGGCGACTCACCCATACCTAACGTGATTTAATTTTACTTAAAAGGGAGAGAGAGGTGAGATTCGAACCCGTGATTAGAGGTGATCAAAGTGCGGGTTGGGCCGGGCTAAGAATTTAAAGCATTCCCCATGTTTGCGGGCCAGGCTTGACTGCGGGTAAAAAAATCTTGCCCAAACCCGCAAAAAAAAAGTACAGGTCGTGCGGGCTTTGCGGGCCACCCAAAAAAATCAACTAAACGGGCCACTTTTTCTTGCCACAAATGCGGACCGGATTGTGCAGGGCCCGAATGCGGGCCGAAATATTGTTACCCAAACTCGCACTTTTTTGCGGCAAGGCCAGAGCTGGCTTGCGGGCCGGGCCACTCTGATTACCTCTACTCGTGACCTCCGTGTCACGCTGGCTCTGATAACATATGATACCTCTGACGTGAATTAATTTCACTTAAAAGGGAGAGGGAGGTTGAGGTCCGAGAATATAATATACTCCCTCCGTTTCAATTTATCTTTTACGTTTGTAAAATTGCACGTCAATTAAGGGAAATTAGTATTTGGATAAAATAAATTGGTATTACTTGGAAGTTGTATTATTCTTTTAATTTGTTTGAGATATATGTAGTAAAATTTAAGTGAATTAAACATGAGTGGAGGAGATAAGTTTGAGTGGAAAATCGAGAATAAAGAGGTAATAAATAAGGCAGAAGCTATTGTATGCAACAGATGCACAATAAATTTATTGAGCATCAAGCATATAGTGACTCTTTTAATCTATATAGTTACCCATTATTTACTTTACATCAATATAATAATAAATAACAAGAGTCACTATATTGAATAAAATGGTTACTATATTGACGAAAATAGTCACTCCAATCTGGTGTACTATAAATTTATTGTACACCCGATGTACCTAAGACTTTGTCTAAATAAGGGGTAATATGAGAACTTTTTGAAGGAAAAAGTAACATTAATAGGTAAAAAAGTAAAGTATAAAAAGGAAACCTAAAGAATATAAAAGGGAAAACCAAAAAAGGAAACGTAAAAAATAAATTGGAACGGAGGGAGTATACTCTATTACCCTAGTTTTGATGAATGAATACAAACAAGAAGCAAACTCATGTAGTCATATGTGTGTGTTTATGCATAATCTACAAGCTAAGTTCAACTAAGTCCAAAGCTTGAAGATCTTAAAGAAGTAATGATAATCCAAGGAGTGGATAGAATCTTTTGTGACTTTGGAAGTATTTGAAAAGTTCAAGGAAGAAACTCAAGAAGCAAGAAACTCGGATGCCTTGTGAAAGAAAGACTCGAGCTACTGACGGGTTGTTGCATGCACTGTTAGAGTATATAACATATTCCTGAGCCTCAACCATCAGCTTAAGCTTTTGGTTGAAATGGTCCGGTTAACATGGTATCAGAGCCAACGTGACACGGAGGTCACGGGTTCGAATCTCCTCCCCCCACCTTTCAAGTGGAATTAWTTTGCGTCAGGTTTGAGGGAGCTTGTGCTGCATCCACATTTCAAGCCCAAAAGGCCTTTRATGTGAGGGGGAATGTTAGAGTATATAACAGATTCCTGGGCCTTAACCAAAGGTCCGGTTAACATGCACTTCAGGGTACAATAGGTTTATGATTTTTAACTTGTTATTACACATAGCTAGTTGTAGAGATGGAAGTGCACAATCACAGAATGACATAATAGACGGCCGAAAGACAGCAATTCGAGGATTGCTTGAAAGCATATATGGCTGGGATTATGGGGAATACAATGTTCACCCTCAAATGCATAATAAGTTGGTATCATTGTGACGCAATTACGCAAATGACTACAAACAACATATAGTAGATAATATCATAATAGACCATTCGAATTGGGTCGGTCTTAATTTCTGTTATGTTTTACCCTCATTATTTTGATGCTTAAGTGCCCTTATCTAATAATATTGAAATGCAGGCTATCTATTTTATTTCCTTGTGCTAGTCTTTTTTTGTAATCAATCTTCAAGATAATAATATCAAAAACTACTTGTCAACAACCTTCAAAATAATAATACGAGTAATACGGAAGTAATATTATTAAATAAAAAATATTTGTAACTCGATCTCACACTCGTCTATCCGTACCATAATAGACAATTGTTAATACCTACACACGGATATACACTAAGTTATTGTGTACTTAAACATAATTATATATCATTGAAGTTTGAATTATATGAAAGTAAAGGTTAGCTCTTATGATTAAATTTACAATACTAACAATATCACTATATCAATTACGAAAAGTCATTATATACTGGTGTATAATAATATTATTGTTTACCTGATACACCAGAAGTTCAATGATAATATTGAATGCAACATCTTACATATAGATGTTCTATATTTATGTCAATTTTTTTTCTGATTCTTAGGAATTTGTTGAAAAGAAAGTAAAAATTCATTAATTGATGTCATACAACATCTACAATAATTCATAAGCACGTAGAAAAGTAAAATTACAATCTAAATTAATCAAGTACAATCTTTTTCAAAATAACTACACTAATGAAAAATAGAATTGACAATGAAGTGCAGTTGCGATTTGTCGCTGAATTATGCAATCTTCTATTAGCGAGCCATTTCCTTAGATTGTTCGTGAAACTCGTTCACTTGAGACCATGTAGATTCACATTTTCAATTCTGACGGTCAATTTGCAAAATGTACGACTTATAATCCATGAATCCATATCTTTCAAACAAAACCCTAAAAATATATTCCAAATCTTTCATATAAGGAAGAAAAGAAAAGCTCAAACTGTAAACTCCCACAAAAAGAGAGAAACCCCAGAAATTGAGATCGATAAATCGTCTCCTAAGCAGAGAGTAAGGAGATTATTAATGACTAAAATCAAAAAGACTAAGGAAGCCATATTGGAAAAAAAAATTGGCTTTACCCACATTAAATATACTAGTTTTTAAGTACACGTCTAAGCGCTGGCTTAAATTTAGGGAAAATTTGATGCTCTTTGAATATTGTTAACTTTTAAAATATTGTGTTCATTTTTCAATTCATAATTTTTTTTTTTACCAGAATGTTTTAACTCTTTAGTAGTAGTTTAATTTTATTGGTAAAATTTAAAACCTTTATTTGAATTTTAAAAGTAAGAGTGACTTAATTATGGAAGTTAATTTTAATAGATCAAATTTATATTTACTAAAGGGCAAATTAGAACATTTCCTAGGGACATTGCTCCCCTTGGCTAATTTATATAAAGATAAGGAGTGTATATACCATTAGTCGCATTCGGACCACGAGTACAGATCTACTAAAGGCCCCACACGCCACATAATAAGGGCACCCAATAAGGTTCGCTGGCAAAAGCCACAGAAGGTGGTTGTACCTTATATCCCACCATTTGCTTGAACTAAAATTGTTCCCACATTGGAAAAATAACCAAGCTCAACCTCACCAAACCCTATTAAAAGGAGTTGATGAGCCCACTCCAGGTATCTAATCTCGGAACCACCGAGATACAGTCTAGTGCCTATATCTAGCTTGCTCGACTTCAGTTTAGAAAGTACTCCTGCTAACTAAGCATCGGAGGGGCTTTTGCCGGGGATCCCCCGGGTTAGTCACATTTGCTTGTTTTGCAGGTTAGCCGGAGGAGAACAGTGTCCATTCTCAGGACGTTGACGGAGGACACGTACGTGCCAGTTGTCATCCCCAATCATTGTTTTCACCCCATTACTTTATTATTTTCTTTGTAAGTATTTGAACAGGGACAGWTTGGCGTCGTCTGTGGGGACGACAAGCAAGCCATGGTGAGTACGCGTTATGGTGCCCGCGATGTTCAGCCTGCAGTTGATCAACCAAGCAAGAGGAGAAGGCAGTCCAATCTCCCGGAGGCGGACACTACCTCTTCCGCACCATGTGATTCAGGCGCTGCGGTTGGGGACGAGAGGACCAACCGACCCTTGCCCATTCGTTTCCCTAGTCAACTGACCCGGTTACTAGGCAGGAGCTCAATGCCCTGCTCGAGAAAGTGAGTCTTCTCACCAAGAAACTAGAGAAGGCCCCGCAAGCAGGGGGTAATCCCCAGCCCTCGCGCAGTCAGCCAGCACACAGCACTGGCCTGCYCCCTCAGCTRCGTGCTCGGCCAGCCTCCCTTCCAAGGTTACGCCCGGGCCCTTTCAGGTTTGACTCTCCATCGCGGAGGAATTCCCACCGCAATGCCCCCTGCGAGGCCAAGCCTGCTCCATCCAAGAGGGAGGTGGAAGCCCCTCAGGCCAGTCGATCRAATAGACCCCCTCTGGATGCCCGTACTATCATATAAGAAAGAAGGCGAGACAGCATGGACGCTCGCATTATCATCAACAATCGCCGAAGCCAAGGCGAAGCCGCTGCAGCCCAGCTTCGGGTCTCCCTTTGTAGAGGAGACTCGGGCCGACCCTCTGCTTGACCTAGCCGGTCCCATCACGAGGCTACCAGTCGGTCACCTCGGCATCAGCGAGTCATCCAYGTTGTGCYGTCATGCGGATAGTTCTCGCTCTCAGTCAGTCAGGCAAATTGGAGAGGGTGCTCGGGCTCGGCGGCCAATGCAGACCATCGTCCACAGGACCTCGTTCAGCAGAGATATTATGGATACAGAAGATCCAAAGAAGGTGAAAGTGCCAACGATCGAGACCTTCGACGGGACGACTGACCCCGAAGATCACACGACAGCCTTCAAGACTCAGATGGTCGTGCAGACTGGATGTGAGGCATCATGGTGTCGGTTCTTTCCAATCACACTCAAAGGTATTGCCCTCACTTGGTTTAGTGAATTAGCATCTGGTTGCATTACCAATTTCACTGTGTTAGAGACTTTGTTTAAACAACAGTTTATTGCTGGCAAACACCATAAGAAAACTAGTTTGTATTTGATGAGCATGAAACAAGGTAAAATTGAAGGACTGTCTAGCTATATCAAACGATTCAATGCCGAGTCCTTGGGCATTTCGAATCTCGAGGACAACGTCGCTTTCTCAGCCCTGATGTCAGGCCTTAGACCTAGCCGGTTTAAACAAGACCTGGTCATTGAGGGTATCACCAAATACTCGGAGGCCCTGGAACTTGCTCAGAAGTACATTCAGGCTTCCGAGATAAACAATATGCATGATGATCATCCCTCAGCAGAGGGAAAAAGGAAGGCTAATGATCACAGAAATGACAACGGCCAGGCTCAGGGCAAAAAGCCCAAACTCAGGGATGGAGGGGATGACCCTCGATACAATGCTAAGAGGAGGGACATATTCTTAGACATCAAGCCCCTGGACATCTTGCCAAAGCCCGTACCAGTCCGGACTACGCCCAACAGGCGAAACAAAAATCTTTGGTGCGAATACCATCGGGAGTATAGGCACACCACCCGAGATTGCAGGGAGCTGAAATAAGCGATCGATCACCTTGCCAATGAGGGAAAGCTGAATCGATACCTTCGGAAGAAGGATACCAGAGACCAAAGCCATCCTTGGCGGAAAGAGGATCAGCCTCAGGCCAGTAATGATACCATGCATACTGTGAATGTGATCTCGGGAGGGCATGCCTCAGGAGGACGTAGCCATCGAGGACGGAAGCGTCATTTGGAGGATCTCACACACCAAGTGTTGAAGGTCGGTGGTGAAGTACCTCCTAAGTGCCCAGCAATGGTCTTCGACGATCACTCGGCTAGGCCTATTGCCGTGCCCCACGATGACCCTCTAGTAGTCGAGGTCAAAGTATCCAATGCTCGGGTGAAGAGAGTCCTCATCGATAGTGGAAGCTCCTCAGATATCATTACCTGGGATTGTCTGCAGAAATGGAAGTACTCCAAGTCTGACCTGGTCGCTTCGGACCACCCTCTAGTCGGCTTTGGCGGGAAGCGGACATATCTAGAAGGCATCATCAAACTGTCCGTCAGGATCGGGGAGAAGGACCTGGCCCGTTCAGCTCAGGTGTACTTCACTATCGTAGATATGGACCTCCCCTAAACCATCATCCTCGGCAGACCCACCCTCAACAAGGTAAAAGTATCCATCTCTACATATCAGTTACTATTGCAGTATGAGATAGATTCAGGAGTCGTTGGTCGGCTCTATGGCAATCAACGCTCAGCRAGAGAGTGTTACGTCAATAGCCTCCGCAATGTCGACCCTAAGCCTTCAGTCTGGCAAAAGCGGAAGGACCCCCCCTCAGAAGGAAGCCCTCACTAGGCTAGACGTATATCTCAGCAAGAATGTCAAGCGATACAATCGGCCTTAGCCAACGGAGGCCAATGAAGAAGTACAGATTGATGACGACCCGGAACACACTATTCGAGTCGGGAAGTCACTCACTCCAGACACCCGGGAGCAAATCGTCTCCACTCTCAAAGAATTCCGCGATGTCTTCGCATTTGCTGCTACAGAGATGCCCGGGATTGACCCCTCGGTCATGGTAKATAAGCTCAGCATCAAGGACGGGTATTGGAGTAAAGCAAAAGCTCAGACATCAGGGGCAGGAGAGGAATGAAGCTGCAGCCTCAGAAATCAAGAAATTACTCGAAGCAGGCTTCATCCGGGAATGTCAATATTCAGACTGGCTAGCCAACGTGGTGCTGGTCAGGAAACCAAATGGAACATGGCGCATGTGCGTTGACTTTACCGATCTCAACAAAGCATGTCCGAAGGACGACTACCCGCTACCAAAGATCGATGCCCTAGTCGATTCCACAGCAGGACATGCGTTGTTCAGCTTCATGGATGCCAATGCCGGCTACCATCAGATCCCGATGGCTAAAGAAGATCAACCCCATACTGCTTTCATCACTAGGCAAGGGGTCTATTGTTACAAAGTGTTGCCATTCGACCTCAAGAACGCATGAGCCACCTACCAGAGGTTGGTAGACAAAATCTTAAAGGGCCAGATCGGTAGGAATGTGGAGATATATGTCAACGACATGATAGTCAAAATCAGGAAAGTTGAAGATCACGTCTCAAACCTCAGGGAAGCCTTCTCATCCCTCAGGAAGTATAACATGAAGCTTAATCCCAAGAAATGTGTGTTTGGAGTTCGGGGAGGAAAGTGCCTCGGTTTTCTGGTCGACGAGAGGGGAATTGAGGCCAACCTCGATAAAATTCAAGCTATCATCAACATGGAGTCCCCAAGCTCAGTCAAAGAAGTACAAAGGCTCACAYGTTGCATGGCTGCCTTAGGTCGGTTCTTATCCCGATCGGCGGACAAAAGTTTGGCTTTCTTCAAAACATTGAAGAGACCTTCATTCAATTGGGATGAAGAAGCAGAAACGACTTTTCCGCAACTCAAGAAACATCTGTCTAGCCTACCGAAGCTCGTCTCCCCCTTACTAAGGGAGCCGCTTTACTTATACTTGGCTATCTCGGAATATGCGTTGAGCGCAGTCTTGGTTGCTGAAAYAGAAAAAACTCAGCACCCAGTCTATTTTGTGAGCCACGCTTATAGAGGTGTTGAGTCTTGGTACTCGGAGATCGAGAAATGGTGTATGCCCTAGTCGTCGCTAGTCGGAAGCTCAAGCCATACTTCCATGTCCATCCTARCAAGGTCCAAACCGGGCAACCGATTAGGAAAGTCATCGAGAAAAGAAACCACTCGACAAGAATGACCGAGTGGTCGGATCAGCTCGTAGACTACGGGTTGGAATATGAGCCTAGACYTGCAATCAAGGCACAAGCACTAGCCGACTTCATAGTCGAATGTACAAACCAACCCTCCCCGACGACTGAGGCCGAGGGTTGGGAAGTGCACGTTGACGGCTCGGCTACCCCAAAGATGGTAGTGGAGCAGGCATTCTAATTAAGATGGACAACYGTGACAACTTGGAGTACGCAGTCAAATTTGGGTTCTCAGCCTTAAATAATGAAATCGAMTATGAAGCAGTCATCCTCGGGATGCAGATGTGTCTAGCTGTTGGGGCTAATTCTTTGACAATGATGTCCGACTCACAATTGATCGTGGGTCAGGTCACCGGAGAATTCGAAGCCAAAGAAGATGGGATGAGAATGTATTTGAACAAGGTGTGGGAGCTTTCCCAGAAGTTCAAGAGTTTTTCTATTCATCACATCCCTCGGTTAGAAAATAATCAAGCAAATGCATTATCTCGATTCGCCAGTTCAGCCGAGTTCCTCGAGCCTCGGACCATCACCTGGGAAGTATTGAAAGAGCCAAGTATCAACGCTCAAGCTTCCACTATGGTCCTGTATAGAGGGGCTACATGGATAGACCAAATAGTCAGGTTTCTTCGGGATGAGCAACTCCCTAATGACCCAAAGCAGGCAAAAAGAGTCAAGACTCAATCTCGGCGGTTTGATTGGCATGATGGACGATTACACAAAAAGTCATACACTCACCCCTTGCTTCGGTGTGTAACACCGGACGAAGGGGACTACATCCTTCTGGAAATTCATGAAGGAGCATGTGGTAGCCATCATGGGGCAAGAACAATGGATGGGAAAGTGCTTTGAGCCGGGTACTATTGGCCTACCCTCAAGCAAGAAGCACATGACTTGGTCCAAAAATGTGAAAAATGTCAGAAGAATGGCTCGGTGCCCCACCGACCAGCAAACCAGCTTTCAACCATCCTARCCACTCTACCCTTTGACAAGTGGGGCATGGACATGTTGGGACCTTTTCCACAAGCCTCGAGGCAGAGAAAGTTCCTCATCGTTGCAYTGGATTATTTCACCAAGTGGATAGAAGCTGAACCTTTGGCAACTATCACCGAGAAGCAGGTTCAACAGTTCATCTGGAGGAATATTATCACTCGGTTCGGGATACCCCYGGTACTTGTTACCGATAACGGAAGACAATTCGTCAGTGAAGCGACCAAGGAGTATTGCGCTCAGTTCGGCATCAGCATCCGAGCAACCTCAGTTGATAGGCCTCAAACTAATGGTTAGGTTGAGGCTACCATCAAGATCATTCTACAAGGAATAAAGACAAAGCTAGAAGGATCCAAAGGGACCTGGGTCGACGAYCTCCCCGGGGTCTTATGGTCAGCRCGGACAACYTCCAAGGAAGCCACTGGTCATACCCCTTTCTCCTTGGTATATGGCAATGAAGCTGTCCTACCAGTTGAAGTCGGAATGCCCTCCCCTTGGGTCACTTTCTATGATCACGACCAAAATGAGGAGTTCAAGAAGATCGACCTCGACTTGTTACCCGAGACCCGAGGCAATGCACTACTAAAGTCCATCACCTACAAGCAGAAAATTACAAGATATTTCAACCAAAGGGTTAAAACACGGGAAATTCATGTCGGGGACTGGGTGTTAAGGAGATTCGAAGCAACGGGTCGAGAAAACATGCTCGGCAAACTCAACCCTAATTGTGTAATTGAGATGGTGAGACTTGGCACCTACAGACTCGAGGATACCGAAGGCAAACCCCTATCTCAGCCATGGAATGCTAACAACCTCCGCAAATACTATATCTGAAGGTCAAGACTCGCCTATTTTTACTTCTCTTATTTTTCAAYTGTTGTAGCACAACATAGCCCTCTATCAGACCATCCTAGCTGGATCCCCTAACCGAGCAGTGTTCAGTCAGCCTAGCTATGACTAACACCCGTTGTAATAAAACGCATTAATAAAATAAAGTCTTCCTTCAACATTTGTATTCTTTTTGCACATTATGGTACACACATTTGACAAAGTGTTGAGCCTCGGGATTAGATATGTCAACCTTTGGGGCAATACATGCATCAGAGGCATTTCACCAAGGTGAAGGTAGACATACCAACCCTCGGGAAGCACAAAGATTAGCAAAAGATAGAAAAGACAAGTACGTACCATCGAGAAGTTGAAAARAAGAACGAAACTTAAAAATGCAAGGCAAACAAGCAAGTAGGGAGATTCGAGATCCCAAAACATCATCAGATTGTCATAAATAGCAGAACTTAACCCGCAAAGATAAAAATATTCAGTTATAAAAAGTCGAGAAACTACACCGACAGGAAAGACTTAGAAGAATTCAAAATTATTACAACTTTTGGCCAGAACATGACCAACAGGTTTGAAACAGAAAGACTAGAAGCTGAAAACAAAAGCTCTGGAGGGTCTACTCGGGAGAACTAGCAGTATGCTATGTATCAGGCTRAGAAACCTTCTTCGTCGAAGCTGGATCCTCGGTAGTTCCGARATCAGCAGTTGTGGAAGTCTGGGGCTGAAGCAGGACGACTGGGGTCGAGGAGACCAGAGGTGGAGTCTGGGCCTGGACAGAGGCAACCGCCTCGGCAGGAGTCGTGGCAGAAGGTTCCGCTTGAGCCCGAGCAGCACGCTGCTTGGATCTCCTCTCCTGGATCATGYCCTTTTCCTCAYCCACCAACTTGTCATATTTCTTTTTGAACTCGGGCAACTGGTCACCAACAGCCTTTTCAAGCTTCTTCAAAGTATAACCAACCCCAGTCTCAAAAGAAGTCTAACCAAGGCCCACCTTGTATTTCCTACCCTCGGGGGTAGCAAACCAGGCCTCAACAGCAGCCTATCCACCAGACTCGATGGCCTTACCCCTCTTCTCAGCCAACGTCTGAAGGTTGTCCCTCTCCSGGACACAATCTTTATTAGCCTCCTTCCAGGCCAGCAAGTCATCCTTCTCCTCTTGGAGGGTCTTCAGCTCCTTGTCCTTATCCTGAATGATCTGTGTCTTTCGAGATAAGGACTACTGGTTGGACTCATGATGGAGAGTTAGGGCCTACATCGTCACGGTCAGCTGCAACAAAACATACACAATAGTCAGATCAGGGAGAAATAAAAGCTAAGTGTACCACARCGGGAAATCAAGACACACACCTCTAGCCAGGTCTTCTGCAAGTCCCCCACCTCTCGGGCTTGAGCCTCTGGCTTCTTCAGCTTGTCAACGTCCTCTTGGTAGACAACGTCAGACAAGGCCACTTGGGCCCTCTTCTGCTTGCCCTCTTCCCCGAAACGAAGTAGGGGGACGATCTGGCCAGCCTCGGTGCTCACCCGAGCCCTCTTTCGGCGAAAGACAACGTCTTCAGCCTGGTCTCCAATGAGATTGCCCTCATACTCCTGGAAGTTGTCTACCAGCGTAGGCCCAAGAGGAGGGACAATCGGGTGATCCTGGTGGGGGTCATCCTCCCGAAGCGGCTCCATGTCCTCGGATAATTTCTTCTTCGGGTTCTGCACAAGCCATCAAGATAATTAGACATAACAATGTAGGTAGATACTTGGCATCGGAATCCAAAAGGAAGGCAAATTACTCACATCCGCAGGGTTCAGGACATCGATGTGGTCCTGCTCCATGTCCCCACCAAGGGAGTGAAAAAGAAAGTCCTCGGTTGAA
This sequence comes from Bassia scoparia, assembly GCA_008642245.1. Taxonomy (NCBI): domain Eukaryota; kingdom Viridiplantae; phylum Streptophyta; class Magnoliopsida; order Caryophyllales; family Amaranthaceae; genus Bassia; species Bassia scoparia. Next base: position 6,889 of record SNQN01007252.1, on the reverse strand, counting down.
AAAATCTCCTCCATTTCTCAATTCRCGAATCTGCCTGCTTTTGCAAAACCCAAAAAGCAGTATAAATTGTCAGAACAAAAAATACAAGTGTAACGATTCYATCATCACAGATAGGCTCCCTACTAGGTGACATTTTCCTGCTCAGATGGCATATGGACAGGAAGTGCTCGTTCTATAGGATGTCACAATCGGGCAACCACTTTCTGATTAGATCTGGGAGGACATACTTCTCCCAACTCATCCACTTCTTCTCCCTCAAGAAAAAGAAAGCAATAACCCCATCAAACTTARTCATAAGAGGAATGTTGTAGTTAAGCACCAGGTTTGGGCGGTTCAATGTCCTCACCCGGGGGAAGTTCCAAGGTACCGGCTTGTATACAAACACAAATTCCCGGCGAAAGCCTTTCCAACTAGACCTCGCTCGGTTTAGAATTTTGTATTGAGGTCGAGGTTGGAAAATCCACCACCCGGGACCATATTCAGTGCCCACATGAGCAGATAACTTAAAGATATTTCGAAACAATGAGACTGTGGGAGGTCGGCCCATCCACCGACAGATAGATAAGAACCCGAGGATGTTCGCTATCGAATTCGGCATCAGGTTGTGAAGAGCCAAGTTATAAGTCGAAAGGAGCTCGGGGATGAAGGGGTCAAGAGGGAAACGGAGACCCATGTCCAGATGACCCTTATAAACGGCCACGGTCCCCGGGGGCGGGGTGAGCACCGACTGTTCAAGAGTCGGGGCAATGTATCGATACGGGGCCTCCAAATAGTACTTAGTCAGCTCCCAATGGTGCAGATCGGTCAACACTCTTTGCTGGTAATGCTTCAAAACGAAGAAATAGCCCAGGCCCCTCTCGGGACCCGGGACGTCCTGATCGAACGAGGAGGCTTCAGACATTCTGCCAACGATGAAAGGTATCCCGTTATCCACAAGTCTACTTCTAAATAAGGGGTCGTCATTACCATCAGATTTACACACAATCACCTCCCAAGGCATAGAAGGAACCTCGACCTCCTCACCCTCGGGCTCAGGGGTCAGTGGAGGAGAATTGATAGGAAGGGCATCTACAGCCTCGGGGATATCTACATAACTAGTAATTACAGCGCCCTCGGGCCAAGGGAGGTTATCTAGATAAGGTACACTATTCACGTATCTACAACTYGCCATACGGGTRAGGGGGTCCTCTACAACATCTATGTTCAGGGGATCAGGATTCCCACTCGACCTAGGGGAGTCCTCGGAAGTCATGGAGATATTAAGATCTAAGTCAGAGAAAACTAAACCTCGGCTCGGAGAATACGTAATAAAACTATCGGGCTCGGGATCAGATAGAACGTTGTTCATTATGCACAAAGAAGGAAAGAAAGCAAAACAAATCTAAGTCAAGAGGGTCAGAAAGTCAACATACCTTAATATCGAGGGGAAACCTAATGGACAGAAGAAGAAAGACGTCCACGTGTGATTCCAAGCCTCCAAGGAAGCAACAACGCCTAGAGAGGGAAAGCTCTAGAGAGAGAAGAGAGAAACTCCTAGTGAGAGAAAAGAGATTCTAGAGAGAGGAGAGAGCGAATTGAGATTTTGGAAAGTAAGAGTAAAAGCGAAAGTGTGAAAGTGAACTTTAGGAAAGTTACTCTTATATAGGCAAAGGTAAGGGAGATGAACAGTCAAAAGTCCAAATTGATCCACCCGAGTACGCACACTTATGCAAATTTTCCCACAGAAAGGTCCTTCCGCTCTGCTCCGGGAAACTCCCCCCAGAATCTGGGGCTTATTTAGCCCCCCCCCCCCCGAGTGGTGATCGTGAATCCTCACGGGATCCCCGGGAAGTTTGGGCTTATTACCCACCGAGTGGTGACATGTTCCCACTAGGAACTACCTCGGGAAGCTTGGGGCTTATTAGCCCCCCCCCGAGTGGTGACCATGATTCCTTCCGGGAACTCACGCCGGGAAGCTGCGGCATTAGCCCCCCCCCCGAGTGGTAAGCATGATCCTCACCGGAATCACCCTGTGGAAGCTTGGGCTTATTAGCCCCCGAGTGTGATCGCGGCTCCTCACGAGAAATCACCCCGGTCTTGGGGCTTATTAGCCTCTCGAGACAAGGGAATCGAAGCCACAGATGGAGTTTCCATCTCCGAGGTAGCCCCTCGAGGTCCAAGGATAGAGTCCTTTCCCCGAGGATGACATCCTTGAAACAGGGAGAAGTCTTTTTTCCCGGGCTGACCCTTCGAGCATCAAGGATGGAGTTTCCTTTTCCCGAGATAAGCTCCTCGGGAATCCAAGGATAGAGCTTCCCTCCCGAGAATGGCTCCCTCGGGACAAGGAGAGAGGATTCTTTTCCCAGGGCTGACACCCCCGGATTTAAGTACGAAAAATGATCTACCCGAGTAACGCTGCTCGCAAACTTAGGCTCATTAACCCTTGGCTAATCCAATTCTCCGATATTGAGACTGGAATCGACATGGGGCTTATTAGCCCCACGGAGCTCAGGCATCATGGGGCTGTTAGCCCTAAACGAGCTGGTATTTCAAAATTTGTCCCTAACTGGGGCTACACTTAATAATAACACACAACGCTAGGTGACTTTTTCCCCGTCTGGGGCACGTTTGGCACGGTGTTGGTCTGTGACCTTCGAACAAGCAGCGCTGACAATCTTGAGTAAATCCTGAGCGGGTACCTTAGTCTTATAGGCTTGAGGAGTCGTACAACTAGCGAGGGGATCAAGCACGATTCCGCTTGACACCTAACCTCCCTTGGACTCGGTATAAGTATCAAGCGTTGGGGCTAATTTCACCTACTGTAGACACCTGAAATGTGTCTCCCAATGTAATCCGTGATTGAATCTACGCGTCTCGCGTTTGTTTCGACTCAGAAAGATGCTTTGAACTCAGAAAGTTGGAAATACGTGAGGTCGTGTACTCGAACTATTAGCAAGGGTCACTTACAAGGCAACATATTTTCTTTCGGTTTCTCGGAAATCAAAGGAAGGTTTTCAAACAAATTACGCTGGCGATTCTCGTGTTTTTGTTTCCATCATGTGCGTACATTTTTCTGAATCCGCCAATATTTTAAAATTTTTTTGATTTTTCTATGATTTTATGAATTTTGCCATGTTTAATACGCAGAATACGCAGAAATATACGTGAATTAGAAACAATACTTCCGGAAATACGTGGAACCTTCTAGACATTCTTGAACTCCTTGTTGGAGAGCAAGGGTGTTAGGTGCGTCGAACAAGGGAATCACGAATAAAATGGGGAAATAAAATTTTCGAGGTTTTTGTGATAATTATACGAATCTTTGGCGTATTAGGAGATGATAGCGCGTGGATATACGCTCATCGAGGGCTATATACCTCCATTGAGCTATAACGCTCAACACATACATACGATTTGCCAAAAACATATGAAAGTGAGAGCAGGTATATACGCTGAGATTGAGGTATACGTCCACTATGAGCGTATTACGGCTCATCTTCAGCGTTATACGCAGGTTTTCCTTGACTTCGTTTTGGCGTGCCTATAAATACTCCCTTGCCTTGCTCAGTCCGGGCAGCTTCACAACCTTCCACACTCCGAGACACACTACAGACACAAGTCACGAGGAACTCATTCATTCTCAATATTCATAACACATTCGTTTTCAATCTCAAGCATCGATCTGTCGAATCAACAAGCGAAATAAGGGTATAAATCTGAGATACTCACCAAAAACCTCTTTTCACTCTTTTTTATTTCTTGTTTATATATTGACTAATCATTATTTTGAGTTTTAATTCAATTAAACAATTAGAAACTCACTTTTTAATCTTTCATGTAAATATGTAGGTTTCCTTACGTTTCAATGTTTCCATGCTTTTGGTTTTCATTATTATACATATTATTATTGTCAATACTAACGCGGTTTGTTCGTCTCAATTAGCAATTCAATCAAAAGACGATTTCTTTGAGTTTATTCTAACATTGATTGTTTGCAGTGACAAGTGAGAAGGACACATACATATATCATACTGTTTACGTTAACTTGCTTTTCATGTCTGTTATATATATTTCTATCACTTGTATATATGTTAAACATGACACGGAATTATATCGCTTGTACCATAAAGTCAGATAATTGGACGACCGGTTTCTAAGCACACGTATTACATTGACTTAACAATCAAGTGATCGCCTTGCACTTGTAGAAGTTTGTTAGTACATAATAGCACGCCACCTATATTAATGCGCTGTTCAACAGTCATAGTCATAAGTTTTTTGATTCAAATTGACTTTTAACAGCAGCTCTAGACTATACGTCGAGACAGATATCGTTTTTCCGTGTCGAGTGTTGCAGCTGGTGCACGACATGGAATTGAGGTTACGATCTGATTAACACATTCGCTTCCGAACCCCTAGGTTATATTATACAAAGGTGGTTTTTTAACCTTTAGTACTTCGAAAAATGGTCTGTGAAAAAACCCTGTATAAGGTAGATAATGATAATCATCCCTTATCTTTATCTATTCAATTTCACTCACTTTTTTCAATCAGCCTTATCTTGTCAGACAGTCAGACGCAAAAGATTTATAGTAGTGTGTATGAGTCTTCTAAGCATTCGGTTAAATTAGCACGAATAGTCTTCATCGTTTCTCGCTAAATTTCTTCTGCTTTTTTTATGAGGTTTGTACATATGAGAAGAGTGGGAGCTTGGTTGGTTGCTAATGATCGATGATGGTTGTCGAAGCCATGATGATTATTTCTTGCTTATGCTTGACACGCATACGATAGTTGCCTATTATAATTCTGGTCACTTYTAATTCAGCTTGCAAACTTTCCAGTAGCATCTATTTCTTCCCTTAGAGCATTTTCAATGATTTATTTTAAGGGAATGCTTACAAAATTATAAAATTATAAAGTTGTAGCTTTACCATTGTGGAAGAAATAAAGCAGTATGCTGGCAGTATGCTGGCAAGTAGGCAAGCAGACCATGCACAAAAAAGCAGGGTTGCTTGAAAATTTTTTGTTCTATAAAATATTATTTTAATTATATATTTAATAAAATTAACAAAAATGGACCCTTCAAGCTACAAAGTAGTGTAGCCCACCATTGGTGAAGCTTGTAGCTTAGTTTATTTGTAGCTTAAAAAAATCATCGGATAAGGTAATTAGCTACAATAGATTGTAGCTGACCATTGGAGATGCCCTTATCCATCTATTGCTCCCCTTTTTTATATAAATTTAAACTTTAATTGTTGTCCTTTTATTTCAATTTTTTTTTTAAATTGTGCAACTAACCTCAGGTGGATTTTAGTGTGGTTAAGTAGCCTGAAATATCATTCTAGGTCCTGAAAAGTGAACAAAAAAAGTTCAAATCCCAAAAGATGAAAAAATTGAAAGTTTAATCCCCATTTGTATACTTAACTAGTTATAATATGATGCTAATATCAATATTGCATTGTGCTAAGAAAAAAAGTTTGAAGCTTAATACTACTAAAGTATATATTTGCAATGCTACTTAACGTTTGGATTTATTTTTAGTGAAATGCCTATATTTCAAATATTTTTATTTTTAAATTTAGAGCACTACAAAAATTAAAATTAGAGTTTAAAAGATTTTACAACATTTTTAAAAAGTTCAAGGGGCATTTGGTGCAAAAGATTGTAACATTTACATCTGACCAACGTTTGTTTGATAATGATGGTTTTTTGGGTATATTTTTAGTGTTCCTTGAACGCACCTAATGCATAAACGAAATTAGAGGAATACCATGTGAATTTTGAAAATAAAACCCTTGTATAGTTAACAAAAGGTTACTATTGATAAAGTTAATTAAATTGATGGACAACAATCACAACATATAGAACTTTTAATTTAGGAGGATATAATGTAGAAACGGAAGAATTCAGATATATCACGTAGAAAACCCTTAAAATATTTATTTATTATTGAAGCGATGTCAATGAAACGAGTTCTATGGAAAACTTGGTCATCCCTAAATCTTAACTTGGATATCCATTTAAAATTATAATTCCTCTGTTTRAAATAAAAAGTTACACTTTTGTTTTCAGACTCTTAATCAATTTTTAGAGTGTAAAGAGATAAAGAGAAAAAAAAATAAGGGGACCAATGRGATTGGAGAGAGATAGGAAAAAAGTTGCCCCAAAAAGAAATGTAACATTTTTAATGTGATATTTTCTTGAAAAAAAGTGTAACATTTTATTAGAAATAGATGAAATAACTAACATTACAAAAATTGGCATGGAATAACATGACTAGGAATTGGCGAAACGAAGTGAAGGACGACTTTGTTACATTTGATTTTGAAGAGTTTCCACGAAATGAATTCAATAGGAATTGTTRCGGGTGAAACAATATAATATGATCATGTGTGGACCTTGCTTGGGTTGAGGAAGACTTGATTTGACTTGTGTTTCTCCCTTGATCGGCCTGTAAAATAGAACAAAATATTGCTACCTTGGAGGTTTTCCCGAGTAAAACCTTTCCGAAGTTTAAGTCAAACAATTATAAAAGTTGATTGATTTTTCAGTTATTTAATGTGAGTGTTTAAGAGTTTAGATTCCTGATTTTGRGTCTAGAGCTTGGTATATATAGAGGTCGAGCAGCTGCTTGCTTGTCTTAGTGGGCTTTGGGCCTGATTTAACTTTATTTTAGGGCTAGGCTGACCTAATTTGCAATTGGGCTGAGATTAATTAGTTTGGGCCTTAGTTTTATGGGTTAATACCAATACAACTTGTCCCCTCAAGCCRGGTTTGAGTGAAATGACAAATCGGATGAGATTGTTAATTTGATGGGCTAAGTTTGTATTTTGTATTTTGAGTGTAAGTGTGGGGAAGTGGAAAAGTTGGGTGCTCGTGGTGCCGCTACGTGTCGAGCGGGAGAGAGAGA
>SNQN01007251.1:0-34358 GCA_008642245.1 Bassia scoparia | reverse complement strand
CCAACTAATATGAACTAATATCAACAAGCAATTCCCTTTTCCCTTGATCAATTAATCAACAATTCATAGGATAGAAGCGCCTAAAAATATAGTGATTTCTTTCGATCATCCATATGCTTCTTAACAAAGCTTTCTACTTTATTTTCTGGATTCAAGCAATTTAAGCCTTTAAGCATAGCATCCTAAAATCCTAACAAATTTCACCATCTACTTTCGTGATGGTTCCTTTTCTCAATTTAGAGTTCTAAATCAATTAAGAATCAACTTTCGTTGCAACCTAATCACATTCATTCAAAATTATTTCTAATCAAGAATGATAATAAGACAACTCTAGATTGAAGAATTGTAAATTAATCAAGGTTGGGAATTGGGAATTCAATTATAAGTTAATCCATATTAGGGTCATCCTAACCTAGAATTGGGGAAACTACTCACACATAGCTATTGAATAAACAAAACTAAGATTGAAAGATAACATGATTACAATAATAAAAGAGAAAGAGATGAGAACCAATACTTGAATTGATGAAATTGTCAAAACAATGTTAAAGGTCCCAAATTGAGAGTTGTGTGCTCAAAAATAAGGAGAGAGAAAGCTTTTTCTATCAACCCATTATATTGAAAAGTATGTAAAGAATAACTTGAAAACTCTATGTCAAACCTATTTAGATGCTAGGATATGAATAGTTTTTCTACATCAAAGAAGGGGCGCGCAACCAGGGTGTGGCAAGTGATTCTAGGCCGCACTAGGTTGCGGAGTGGGCTGCATGTAATCCAAAACTCATCAAAAATCAAGTGGCCGCAACGTTGGGCAAACTAAGGTTTCCACAAGACCAGGTTGCGGGGAGCTTCTGAGCAATCTTTTGGCTTTTCGCGAAATATAAGCGTTTGAATACCTTCTTTGATCACAGATCGATAGTCTACATGCATCTCCATATTCCTAGCAAAAGCACCTAAACCTACAAAAAACAAGCAAACAACCGAGAAGAGCAATAGAAATATAAGCATAATAGTCCTAAAAAGTTGAAATATGGAAACAGAAAGATGAAAACAACAAATAGCATAGAATAATAGATAAAAAGGTGTTATCAAATCCCCACAACTAACCTTTGCTCGTCTCGAGAAATAAAGAAAAACAATCTAGAAGCATAAACTATACTCACTTGTAGGAATGCACGGTCAATTTTAGCACACAAATGTACAAGACCATTTACCCGTCCTAATGCTTAGGCAGGACGAGTGTGCCTCTGTGAGGGTTTTCCAAGAGGATTAACCCACTACTCTAAATTCAATCAAAGCAAAGGTTTTCAAAACACAATTTCTCAACCAGGATCAAAATAAGATTACATGGACGCTAGTGTGCACTAAGGAAATAAGCAAGCATAGCTTACCCTCGAAAGAGTGATCCAAATGAGCGTTTGAGGCCCAATCAATCGTAACTAAGCATCCCTCACTCTTACCAAGACATCCTCCCAACCTCAAGGCACAAGACAATGTGGCGCTCATAGCTCAAAATAAGAGAGCTAAGGAAAACTAAGTGAGTGTAATCAAGCATTCTGGCACTGTTAGAAAATGTCTCATAAGACATATACATGGCTTCTCATTATAGATCAACATCTAGAGTTAGAAGGCTTATGGGTGTATGTTAGGTCTTAAGGTAGGTAGGGAAAGAAATTTGGTTGTGGTGCTCTTACCTAGTCAAGTGAACTTTACAAACAAGAGTCAAGTCAACACAACCAAAGGAAATTGCTTCCCAAACTCAATCACCATACAAATAAGGAGCTAGAACCAACTATTACAAACCCCTCTTGCTTTTTCCTACTTGAACACTGACTTTTTGGGAATTGTTTTTTTTGTTTTTTTTCTTTTTTTTTTTTTTGGAAATATATCAGGGGTTTAAGCTCCAAACAAAATGCCTAACAAAACTCAACCACTTATCAACATTGAACACATAACACTTTACAAGCATAACTCCATTTCCTTGACATCGTGAAGGTGACTAAACAAAATTTAGGTAAGGCTCATTGAGTAGGCTAACAAGAGTGGAAGCTCAAACGGGTTGCAAATGTTAAAGAAACCAAAAACACATTTTATTGAAAAGAAGGAAAAAAAATAAAAAAATAGGTGAACGAAAATAAAATTTTTGCATTCCCAACTTCCCTCCAAATGATTGCCTTCATCATCTAAATCGGTTCGGTCAAAATCCTGAAAACCATGAGTATAGCAAATTGCTTAACAAAGACATATGCTAGACCTAACTGTGTTTTATGATTTTGAAGTGCTTAGGGGTTCTAGAACTCAACTCTCAACTAATGGCAAAGATAAATGCACAGTCAAGACCTCGTCAAGTTGGGCTACCCCGGCTTGGCCTAAAAGGCTCAGCCACTTGGTCCCATGAGAGTGAGAGAATGAAAAGTCGCGATTGCTACGAGTGAAAGCACCCCTTAAGTTAATCAGGCAAGCAACAAAACTTAAACCCAATCAGTGCTCCAAGGTCGAGATAAAACATTCATCCCACTTTGTTTGAAGAATTAGAAAATATTTTTGTGCGTTGCGCTCAGTCTGGTGGATTAGTGGGAATTCTTAAACCTAGAATTGCTTTTAATTATTGAATTTTCCTATTAGTTTCAATTGTTTTTGGTCTTAGATTAGTTCAACCTCAACTTTTCTTGGTTACTTGCTTGGCTTTAATTGAAATCATTGCAACCACTTTGAACGAGTTAGTCTCTTGGGATTCGACCCTTACTTGCRCTACTACATAYGTAGGAGGAATAGTTAGGTWATTTTTGTTAGGTGCGCGACACGCCTTTCATATCCCCATCAAGATTGACTTGGATGACAGGAAACAAGTCCAATCTCGAAGCATTAGATGTTATGTTGATCAGCCTGAAGAGGTTTTGTCATCACATTAGCATGTTACAGACTAGAACTCACATGATTTCTCACGTAGTGAAAATCAAACTTAAGGTGTTTAGTGCCCTCTGAAGACCTTATGCTCAACAAATATACTTTCCTGATTTATTATCACATAATAGAGTAATGCATGGGCTTTTGCATAGGAACTTACATATCAAAAAGTAAACCATTTAGCCAGACTATTTCACTTGAAGTTTGGCTCATGCTCATGTATTCTGATTCAGTTGAGCTTTTTGAAGTAACCTTTTGCTTCTTTGTTTTCCAAAAAATAAAAGTGTTTCCTAGAAAAAAACGGGGATTTCCAACATATATGCCTGAGATACTAAAGTAGTATCTCTAAGGACATTTTTGTCACTTTAATCTTACTTTCAAGGTACAAGCATCACATGCATGTTAAATGAAAGTTAACAAAATTTACGAAAATTGCCATTGGAGATACTAAGGTAGTATCTTAGGCAGATATATATTAGAAATTACCCGAAAAATACAGTATCCTTTAAGAGACTTTCCGGAAAAAGGCCGTAGAAAAGGTTGTCGTATGCAGGGAATTTTGAGCACCGTAGAAAGGGCCTTTGATAATGGTGCCTTCGAGATACTTTAGAACATGAAGAGCAACAAAAAAATGAGGACCTCTAGGCTCATTTAAAAACTAGCTAAGTTACTGATCTGCATAGGAGATATATGGCCTTGTCATATTCAGATACAATAATAATTTGCCAATCAGTCTTTTATGTACCTAAGGATCTGCTAGTTTAGCACCTTTAAGAGTGTTGAGTTTTAAACCCTTTGGAAGAGGAAAGGGAACAGTCTTTGTGTGTATCCTTGAATAGATCCAAAATATATTTCCTTTGAATTAGTAAAATGCCTTCAGATGTCCTATGCACCTCTATTCCAAGGAAAATCTTCAAAGTACCAAAGTCTTTGAATGTAAACAAAGAATGAAGTGTCTTCTTAACTTCAGTAATAATTGTCTTATTTAAACTAGTAAGCAAAAAATCATCAATATAAGTTACTATCAAAATAAAATCATCACCATTTTTCCTTGTGAACATAGAATAATATTCTTTTTTACTTTGTAAAACCAAGCTGATTAATAAGAATTTTTTTTAATTCAAGAAAAGGTAGTTGGAGTTGCTAAGAAATGGGATTTGTAACAAATTGATATAAACAATGCTTTCTTGCWTGGGTTCATTGAAGATTTGTAGCAACTGCAACCATGCAAGGTGCATTCTGATAGTTGTAAACTTTGTAACAAGGCTGAAAACAAGGTTGAAAGTTGCTTCAAAACCTTTTCTTCAATTTGCTTATCTCCTCTTACAACAAGTCTGGCCTTGCACATTTTCACTAATCCATCAAGTTTAAACTTTACTTTATAACCCGTTTGCATCTAATAGATTTCTTACCAGCAAGAAGAGTAGTAATTAATATCCCAAGTATGATCGTGTTCAAGAGCTATTAACTTTACATTCATGGACTCAACTCATCTAGGGTCCTCCTTAGTCTTATTGTTACAAGTTGGCTCAAGAAATAAAAGTATAGTAGATGAACTGCCAAGATCATAATGAGAATAGAAAGTTAGGCTTGGTTTTGTGTGAACATTAAAAGAGATAGAAGTAGAATCCTTAGGAGTAGATAGATAAGGGCTTGAGTAGTGTATGAGAAACAACATAATCATCATACTTTGAAGGAAGTTTAACATGTCTGCTAGATCTTCTAATAGGAGCGACAAGAGAAGTTGAAGAAGTATTAGGTTGAGGAACACAAGAAGATTTTGATGAAGAATCAAGAGTACCGTTAGGAATAGGAAAATTTTGTGATGAATTTGGGGAATCAGAATTGTTTGGAGAAAGATGTTGAAAATTTTTTGAGAAAGAAGAAAAAGGAGGAATATTTTGTGAACAAGAAAATTAAGGTTTTGAGTGATATCCTGCTGATTTGTTGTAGGAGGAGTGTTCGGTGATGAGTCCTTAATTAATTTAAAAGAAAATATGTTTTCCTTGAATACAACATCTCTGCTAAGAATGATCTTGCGACTTGCAAGTATCTAAATCATACATCTTTTAACCCTTTTGAGCAAAAGGATACCAAACAACACACATCTTTTAGCCTTTGGTGCAAACTTGTCAATTGTCATGAGATTTAGTTTATGAATATCACAAGCACCTAATAACTCTTAGAAGACTAAAATCAAGAGGTTTTGCCATTCGCATCTCATATGGTGTCTTCCAATTCAAATAGAAGTAGACATTAGGTTTATGAGATAAATTGTAGAAAGAAGACAATCACCCTAAAACTTTATAGGCAAGTTAGCATGCAACTTGAGAGCCCTAGCAGTCTCCAATATGTGTCTATATGCTTGCGTTCAACCCTACCATCATTTTGTTGTGGGACCCSTGGTATACTTCTTTAATGTATAATACCATTGTTTAAGAAAAGAACAAAACATACAACTCCTTAAAATTTCCATGCCATTCTTTAACATGTTTATTGAATTGAGTAACAGTGTAAGAAAGAAATGATGATATGATGTGAAATACTTATTCCTTGTTATGCAACAAATGTGTCCATGTAGTTCTAGTGTTAAGGAAATAAGTAGCTCCTGACATTTAAGGCTTAGAGTATGGCCCCTAAATATCAATGTGAGTAAGATCAAGAGGAGTAGAAGCATGTGTATCAAAAAGTTTGAATGACAATTTATGATGCTTACCAAAAACACATGCTTAACAATGAAAATCATGCAATTTATTAGGCAAAGAAATAATTGACAAATGTTGCATTGTGCTTACAGAAGCATTTCTTAGTCTAGCATGAAGAATGTCAAAGCTAATACTAGTAACATTTACATGGCTATGAATAAAATTACTAGTATTTACAATAGAAACAAGAGGAATAATAGTATCACACTTATTGTAGACCGAAGAAGTAGAAGTAAAATGATATAAACCACCAATTCTTCAGCCATAAGCTTTAATTGCTTTGTTAATAGGTCCTGAAACAAGCAATGCTTGTCAGTAAAAGTTGCAATAAGATTGCTACGTTTTAATAATTTTCCAATTTAAAGCAGATTATGTATGAAAGAAGGTATATAAAGGACATTAGCTAGAAAAAAGATCAGAGGAATGTTGACCAGAACCAACCTTAGAAACATGTTTAATGTTACCATCAGGCAATATATTAGAAGAAGAAGAAGAAGTAGGAGAAGAAGGAGCAGAAGGAAAAGAAGAAGAAGATGATGAAGAAGAAGGAGAAGGAGGAGGAGGAGAATGAGGAGGAGAAGAAGGAGAAGGAGAAGGAGAAGAAGGGGAAGAAGGGGGAGAAGAAGAAGGAGGAGGAGGAGAAGGAGGAAGAGGAGAAAAAACGAGGAGGAGCAGGAGAAAGAAGAGGAGAAGGAGAAGGAGAAGAGGAAGAAGAATAAATTTTCATGCGCACTACCAAGAATGCCAAGACTATCAGTATTGGCAACATATTTTATTCCAGGAGCTTTGACTTCTTTTAATTATGCCACTCAGCATATCCTACCAGCTTGAAACATTGATCAATAGTATGTCCTTTAGCTTTACAATGCTCACAAGTAAGATCATACTTTTGTCTCTTAAAATCCTTCCTCACACCAGAATTTGCACCAAGAGCATTAGATTCAATAGAAAAATTAAGAGAATTTTGCTTAGATCTCTCAACTTATTGTAAGATTTGACATGCCTTGTTAATATTAGGGAAACGATCAGAACTTAAGATGTTGAACTTTAATTTTTCCTACAATTCATTTACACCAAAAAGAAATTGAATAAGCTTCATCTTATTATCATTCTCAACAAATTTCTGAAGAATGCCACAAGTACAATTGAACATCACACCACATGAGCAATCAGGAAAACCTTTTAAGGCCTGTAATTCATCCCACATTCGCTTCTTCAATTCCTACAATAATATTGAGTAGTAGAAGAACCCTTTTGCTCAATAGAAAACAACTGCTTATGAAGATCAAACAATTGTCGCATAGTAGTCTGACCATACCTCTCTTTGACCTCCTTCTATAGTTGTGCTGAAGTATCAACAATGATGACACTCTTAGCAATTGACTTATCCATGGTTCTCAACATCCAGATAAAATTCACATAATCAACTCGTAACCATTTGCAAACTTTTGGAGAAGTAACAATAGGACAAGATAGAACTCCATTGATGAAGCAAAACTTTTAARGAGAGATAAGAGCCATTCGCATTGCTCGACTCCAATTTAACATCCGATAAGAAGGGGGGGTGTTATGGGGGGAATTCCTTCCCCATTCCGCATCCGTCTCTCCTTTTTTTATTACTGCTACTATTGTTCGTTTTATCAAACTTTCATTTCTGGAAACACTTATACTCATCTTGCCTTCCCCGTGGGAATTTTGATGTAGAGTATCGTCGCTACATATCGGGACGCGTACGTGTGAAGTTGTTCAAGATTGTAGATGGGTTGCTTCTTCATCATCTTCAACAGCTACACGTCCTTTTTAGAATACCGAGAAACAAATAGGTCGTACCCTTCCTAAGCTAACTATAAGCTCTCTTGAGTTCGGAACTCAGCTCGAGGACAACCATTACCATCTTGTCTTCGTATAAATCCTTCACTTGGTGGGGAGAAGAATATTAAGCAAATGAAAACTTGAATATTACATTTTAGTTATTTGAGTTTTGCTCCTATAGTGCCCCCTAACACATGTATCTTTTCTATACCCCAAGCTATTGAAAAGCTCTCATGAGTTAGTAGGCAAGAAATACAATAGAAACGATCAAAGTGATCACATTATCTTTTTTTTGTCAAGAAGAAGAAGAAGAAGAACATAAATATGTAATTACCTAAGGTAATAAAAAAACATATGGGGCATTTTGTGGGGCATTACCAACTTAATTATTTTTTTTGTGGGGAAGGACAAAACAAAAATAAAGTCTTGTTTTGAGGTACCAATTTACTATAAGTTGATAAAAAGGTCAATTATGCGGCATCGACCTTGCTCGAGAATTGCAGGCACTGCTTCTAAATTAACTCCACCATGTGCACATGAAATAAATCCTTGAAATTTCCTTCCAACGGTAGAAAACACTTTTCCCCTTTTGTACGGGAGCCAGGGCGRCACCAGGCCGYATTGGGTTCGGTCCCATTGCTTCGGGGGGTACTAATTAATGGGCTGCTCGGTTTGTTTGCTAGAATTGATGTCTTGGTTTTTCATAGTGTGAGTATGCCTGAAATTGTGTGTTTATACTCGAAACGAGTAGAGGAAGTTGCCACTGCACTTCTTTCGGGAAGCTACGGAACCCATTTTAAGCCTTGCCTATAATTGCATAAAGCAAGGCGAAGGACTCCATGTCAGGTAATGCATTAGATCTGGATCAGGGGACATGGGTGAGGGTGAAGTAGTGCACAACACCCCCCTGCATGTAACGGCCTCTACTCGGTCATTGCGAGTTCATCGTCCAAAAGACAACAACAAACATATTTCCATTTTAAACCCTAAGCATGCAAAGTTACTAGGCGGGGTGTTTACCAGAATACTATACGTATAGTGTCTAGTTTGTTGTGGCATGTGTTGTTAATTTCGTATTCCAGGAGCTGAGACTAATGCCGGTTGTCCATAATTGTCTTATTAGGCGTGAGAACACAAAATTTGCAGGTCTTTGTTCAAGCATATTAATGATGTGAGACATGCATGCAAGCATTCGTACGAAGAATAAAATGTTATGCCTTAAAGTTGCATTTAATTTGAATTGCTAAGTAGTTGTTAATCAATATTACATGCAAAAATTACACAGAAAGTCAAATTTCTGACCAAACATGAAAAGGGTGTTTAGAACTGAGTTGGCCTCAAACTTACCTTGCAATATGATGTCGAAGATCAAGGACGTAGCTTCGGACCCCTAGGAACCGTTGTCGAGCCTTAGAACCCTTGGAACCTCCTAGATCTAATGCAAAAGTGAATTTTAGAATGTGTTTATGTGTGTATATATGCAATCTGTTTTAATGTATGACTGCTTTTTGTAGTGTATTTGTGAGTGTATGAGGGAGAGGGAATGCCTTTTGATGAGTGAGAGAGGGAATAGCTAGAGAATATGAGCGTTCAAAGTTCTAAAATGAGCTGGGGAGGGGGGGGGGGGGCGGGGCTTGTATTTATAGGCAAGGACCAAACAAGAAAGGAAAATGGGCGTAATTGCGCCTAGGTCCTTTTCCCTTTTTTGTCCAAATTTTCCTTATTTGCAACATTTGTCGGTTTCAAAAAAGGAAGAAAATTATTTCTAGCTTGTACGGGAAGATTTCTTTCACGAGGGGTTGGGGGGATGAATGTGGACTGTCTTGGGCAGCAATCCACGACCCCGGAAGGTTCCGGAAGCTTCCGCATTGGTCGATTATGCGTGTTGCTTAAGAAATTCATAAATATTAAACCATAAATCGAAAAATGATGAAAAAATATGTAAAAATTCCTTGTAACATTTAGTATTTTGTGTTAAAATTTCGTAATTTTTAAAGCTATGTTGATAATTTTATTAATTATTGCAAAATTAATTAAATTTTTGGAAACTCCGTAAAATTGCAAAAAATGCTTAGAAAATTTCAGAAAAATTCTAGAAAAATGTTTTTWAAAAATCTAAAATTATTTGGAAATTAACATTTTTTTTAGGTGTTAAGTGCTTGGAAAAGTCCTTGGTGTAATGAACTTGCCTTTTTTAGGGTCTGTCATGGTCCTAACTCTCTCAATTTGACTTGTGTGTTGCAAGGGGTGTCTTATCATTGGCCGTCTTGGGCTAGGGACAAATGTAGGTTTCTATAGAAGCCCTCACTTTGGCTAAATTTGTAGAGAAGAAAATGTCGTAAAACGAAAGCCAAAGTACCCGTTACCTGCAAAACAAATGCGTTAGTTTTACCTACACCTGTGGTTGCTATTGTTTTCTTTCTTGTTTCTGTTGCTAATGCTTTTGCTTGTGCTACCACCTATGGTTCTGACTCCACCGGGGCTTTCGAGAGGTTGATTATACTTCCGCCTATGGTCTTGATTCCACTGGCGATTTTTGTGAGTACTGGTTGTGCTTCCACCTATGGTTCTAATTCCATTGGGGATTTTTTGTGAGTGTCTCCACCTATGGTTCTGATTCCACTGGTTTGGGTATTTCGTTTATGTCTCCACCTATGGTTCTGATTCCACTAGTGAGGGTATCTTGGTTTTCTGCCACGACGCCTTTGTTAGGACTTCATGGGGAATTATTGCATTGTCTATATCGATGCCTCCGTTTGGACTCATTGGGGAAGATGAAATGTTGTCCGTCTCGATGCCTCCGTTTGGACTATCTTAGGGAAATGTTGCGAGCGTCAGTATCGATGCCTCCGTTTGGACTTTATCGGGGAAGCTTGAGTTGGTGTCCGTATCGATGCCTTCGTTTGAACATGGTGCTTGCTTGAACTTTTTATCCCATCTCGACTAGTCGTCCGGGAAGATTAAAATGATGGTAACGCCGCGTATAGCCACGATCGCTTATAGCGAATGTCTTTTTGCTGGTGCTTGCTTGATCTGCTCTATCGCATCTCGGCTAGTCGTCCGGGAATATTAAAATGATGGTAACATCACGTATAGCCACGATTACGTATAGCAATGTCTTTTTGTAGGTGCTTGAATTGAGAATAACACGATCGGGCTAACGCTCGGCCTTTGTATGCTTGCTGATGATGATGCAACTTCGACTAGAGAATGCGTGCTTTGACGTTGACCCGCTTTAGACCTTCGCTTGATCGTGGCTATTGTTTTTCTTGACTTTTGRATTCMCTTACGGCTTGTCGTAGCTTTGCAAGTGCATTTTCGTTGCGATTTGATGACTTTTGGGCCCATCTTACTTGCTTAGGGGCATTTTGGTCACTGTGCATGACTTTGAAAGTTGGTTGGAACTCCCGGGAAGTGCCAATGACATTTGAATGCAACGGGCTTCGCGCGCACACATCGAAAAAGAGCTAAAATGGACAGAGGATAGGCGCAATTACGCCCACCATTCAACCATTTTTGGCTAAATTCATGCTCTTTTAAGGCCACTTTGCCTCATTTGGTGACATGCTCTTTGCATGCTTCTTTCAAATGCTCTCCAAACTCCATTGTTGCTTAAGGGAATTGCTTGGAAAGGCTTTGTTTGCTCATCAAACTCCAAATTCAAGTAAGCTTGCTACCTTAAACTTGAAATTCTCTTATAAGTTGCAAATTATTATTCAAAATCATGTCATTTGAATATGCCTTGTCAATTTGTGCAATTGAATTGGGGCTTTCTCCCTTGCTTATGTATGCTTGAAATTGTTGATTGCTTTTGCTTATTCATGTCTTTGTGAGCCTTTTGCAACTTGTTTAATCAAATTTAGTGCAAATTTGAATGAGTTATGACATTGTAGGCTTACTACTTGAAGAAGATGATGAATAGTAGCTTGCCATGCCCATGTCTTGTTAAATTATGTATATGCCTTGCTTATTTTTGCTTGTTGATGATAGAATAAGCTTTTCAAAGTCCATTTGCAATAATGTGAGTGCTCATGTATGATTTCAATATTGTAAGTAGCTTAAAGCTTGAAAAATGCTTGTTAATGGTGATTTGCTTGTTTCATTGGTGTACGGGCGCCGGGGCATCAACGGGCCGGACTGGGTTGGGTCCCGCTTCTCTGGGGTGTACCATTGAAAGGCGTCTCGGTTTGTTTGCTAGAATTGAATTCTTGCCTTTTAGTATATTGTGAGTATGCTTGGAGTTGTGTGTTTATACTCGAAATGAGTAAAGGAAGTCGCGATTGCACTTCTTTTAAGAAGCTGCGGAACCCGGTTAAAGCCTTGCCTATAATTGCACAAAGCAAGGCGAAGGACTCCAAGTCTGTTAGTGCACCAAAGGTCTAGATTAGGGGACAAGGGTAAGGGTGAAGTAGTGCACAACACCTTCTCACGTCTAGCGGCCTCTACTCAGTTATTGCGAGTTCATTGTCCAAAAGATGACAACAAACAAGTTTCCGTTTTAAACCCTAAACATGCAAAGTTACTAGGCGAGTTGTCTAGCAGAATACTATGCAAATAGTGTCTAGTTTGTTGTGGCATGTGTTGTTAATTCTGTATTCAAGGAGCCTAATGTCGATTGTCCATAGTTGTCTAATTAGGCGTGAGAACACAAATTTTTTTGGTCTTTGTTAAAGCATATTATGGGTGTGAGACAAGCATGCAAGCACTCGTGCGTGGAATTGAAAATTGTGCCTTAAGGTTCCTTTTAATTAAATTTTCCAAGTTGTTATTGGTCAATATTACATGCAAATTACATAAAAAGTCGAATCTCTAAGCAAGCATGCAAAAGGGGGTTCAGAATTGAGATGTTGGCCTGAAACCTACCTCGCAACACGATGTCGAAGACCAAGGACGTAGCTTCAGACCCTTAGGAACCCTTGTCGAGCCTTAGAACCCTTAGAACCAAATGAAAAAGACTTTATTTTTTTTAATGTATTTGAGTGTGTTTATGTGTGTATGAGAGAGTATTTGTGTGACAGAGGGAGAGTTTGGACGTGGGAGAGAGAGAGAGAGAGAGAGAGAGAGAAATAAGTGTCTAGAGCTGTCTCTTATACACATCTAGATGTGTATAAGAGACAGGTATTTGTGTGACAGAGGGAGAGTTTGGACGTGGGAGAGAGAGAGAGAGAGAGAGAGAGAAATAAATGTATAGACCATCCAAAGTTGTTAAATGGGCGTGGGGGGGGGGGTGCTATATTATAGGAAAGGACCAAAAAAGGAGGGAAACTAGGCATAATTACATCCAAAACTGGCGTAATTGCGCCCAACCTGGGCGTAATTGTGCCCAGGCTTTTCCCCCTTTTTCTGGTCCAAACCTGCCTATTTTGGTTTATTTTGTCGGTTTTAAAATTGGCAAAAAATGATTCGTTGCTTAACTGAGGCTTGAGCGTGTAGGGGAAGCTAGGGGATGAATGTGGACATCCTTGGGGAGCAAGCAACGGCTAAGGAAGGTTCCGGAAGGTTCCGATAGCTTCCGTTTCGCTCGGTTTTGCCTTTTGCTTAAAAAATTTATAAATATTTAACCATAAGTCTACAAATTATGGAAAGAAATATGTAAAAATTCCATGTGAAATTTAGTATTTTGTTTGAAAATTTCCTGAATTTTGGAGCTTCTTTGATACTTTAATTAATTATTGCAAAATTAATTAAATTGCCGGAAACTCCGAAAAGACGCAAAAATGCTTAGAAAAATTCAGAAAAATGCTGGAAAATTATAGAAAATGTCTTAAAATAAGTTAAATTATTTGAAAATTAAAACTTAGTTTTTGAGGTGCTAAATGCCTGGAGGAGGTGCTCGGTGTAAGGGAACTTGCCTTTTTTTAGGGCCTGTCAGGGTCTTAACTCTCTCGATTTGACCTGCTTGTTGCGAGGGGTGTTTTATCATTGGCCGTCTTGGGCTAGGKAAAAATGTAGGTATCTACAAAAGCCCCCACTTTGGCTGAGTTTGTAGAGAGGAAAATCTCGTAAAACGAAAGCTAAAGTACCTGGTACCRGCAAAACAAATGCGTTAGTTTTACCTGCACCTGCGGTTGCATGTTGCTTGCTGGCTTGTCGTTGTTCCTAATGCTTTTGGTTACATTTCCAACTATGGTTCTGATTCCGCTGGGGATTCTGTGCTTCCGCCTATGGTTCTGATTCCACTAGCAATTTCGTACTCCCGCTTATGGTTCTAATTCCACTGACAATTTTCGCTTCTGCCCATGGTTCTGATTCTATTGGCAATTTTCGCTTCTGCCTATGGTTCTTATTACACTGGCAAGTGCTGGTTGTGCTGCCACCTGTGGTTCTGATTCCACCGGGGATTGGCTGTAGCTCCACCTTTGGTTCTGATTTCATTGGCAATTTTTGCTTCTGCCTATGGTTCTGATTCCACTAGCAAGTGCTGGCTGTGTTGCCACCTATGGTTTTGATTCCACCAGGGATTGTCTCTAGCTCCACCTATGGTTTTGACTCAACCGGTGACTTTTGRTCACTGGTTGTCCGCCTCGATACTTCCGTTAGGACTTCTTGGGGGATTTCTATCTTAATGACCACTCAGAGGCCTGCGTTAGGACTTCATGGGGAATTACTACGGTGTGCGTATCGATGCCTCCGTTTGGACTTCTTTGGGGAAACTATTGTGAACGTCCGTATCGATGCCTCCGTTTGGACCTGGTGCTTGCTTGATTTGCTTTATCCTATCTCGGCTAGTCATCCGGGAAGATTAATATGAGGGTAACGTCGCCTATAGCCACGATTGCGTATAGCAATGTCTTTTTGTTGATGCTTGCTCTGATCTACTTTATCCCATCTCGGGTAGTCGTCCGGGAAGATTAATACGAGGGTAACATCGCGTATAGCCACGATTTCGTATAGCAATGTCTTTTTGCTGGTGCGTGCTTGATCTGCTTTATTCCATCTCGGCTAGTCATCCGGGATGATTATTATGAGGGTAACGTCGCGTATAGCCACGATTGCGTATAACAATGTCATTTTGCCGATGCCTGCTCGAATCTGCTTCATCCCATCTCGGCTAGTCTTTTGGGAATATGATGATAACGCCGCGTATAGCCACAATCGCGTATAGCGTATGTCTTTTTGCTGGTGCTTGCATTGCGTATGCACAATTGCGCTAACGCTTGGTCTTTGTATGCTTGTGGAAGATGTTGCGACATCAACTGGGGAATGTGTACTTTGACTTTGATCTGCTTTCGACCCTCGTTTGATCGTGGCAATGGCTTTGTCTTAATTTGTATTCGCTTACAGCTTGTCGTAGCTTTGTAAYTGTATTTTTGTAGCGATTTTATGACTTTTGGGGGCCTCAAGGACTAGTTTTGGTACCTTGGTGAGCGTGTGGTGAGGCAGCATAGTGGTTCTAAGCCTGTCGTGCCTGATGATCCTCTAGATACTATGATGGATGAGGATCTGCTAGTTACTACGTTGTATAATGACTTGAGCCATGGTGAGGCAGTGGAGTACCAACTCTTGCTAGGTGCTAGGGGTCAGGACGCCTATGAGCGCTTTATCAAAGAGCAGCTAGCCCCTCTAGTTGAGCTAGTTGCCGAAGTATGAGTCTTGTTTATCAACACCTTTTCTTTGCGTTTGCTTTCTGTTAGTTGTGCACTAACTTTAGCTTGGCTTGTGCAGCCTGACTACGACRTCGGGGAGATCCCCTTTGCTGACTTAAGGATTCGTCCTGGCTCGGACGAGTTTATTGAMCCTGCRCCTCTAGCTGCTAGACATGCTCAGAACTCGATGCCCCCTGGAGATGGTTATGTAGGGGACGCTTTATTCACTTGATTTCGTCCTTTCATGCCAATATTCACTCATGTGATGACTTGCTTGACATGTGAAATACATGCCTCGGGCAGGCGTCGTGAGGCTTCTAGGAGTGATAGATGCTTGGAGATACTCCTATGGCCAGCTGAGAGACTAGGTAAGTGCACCAAATCTTGTAATTTTGATACTTTGTGGGGTTAGGAACCCGTTTCTCACTTGAAGAAACTTTCTGCAGGTTCGTCAGGGCAACGAGGATGATACTGATGAAGATGGCGACGTGAGGATGAGGTGATCGAGCTCCCAACCAAGGCAGGACTTCGACCTTGTCGGGCAAAAGCTTCACGAGCGACGCTTCGACTTCTCGTTCTCAGCCTGGACCTTTGACCCAATTCAAAGTACCAGGGACCTCTTCTGTAGTTTCTTTCCCTAATGAGTTGTTGGACGAGTCTGCTTTGCAAGTACTAGCTTCACTCGGCTTTTCGACGTGCGTTGAGTAGTAGACGTACCTGCCACCGATAGGGAAGGGGGGTGACCCTAGCTTTGCATTGGTTGATTTTAGGACATAGCTTAGACCTATTTAGACTTATTTGTTGACTTTTGTTTGACTTTACTTGACTTGACTCGACTATAGCTTAGACTTGAGTGTTTATGTAAATATGCCTAGACTTGTGTACGAATCTAAACACAGCTCATTTAGTAATGCTGTGCTTTGACTACGACTTGKAAAAGCCAACATGCCTACTATATGCAATGCATGTATTGAAACTTCTATGACGACGTCAATCATCTTGTGTTGTTGCGTATGTTGCATTGCATTGTTGAGGCGAACTTCGGCTCATTCCTCCTTGAAAATGCAGGGAAGGACCTAGGTTGGACCAGGAACTGCGTGCCAAAGTGCATGGGAGCAAGCAAAAGGAAAAAAATCGGCCAAAAAACCCTAAACTGGGCGTAATTGCGCCAAGAAATTGCCTGATTTTGCTCGATTTTCGATTTTTGGCAAGTTTGTACGGCCCAATTGCTTATAAATAGGGGTTTGCATATGCCCTAACTCATTCATTATAGCCTCTGTAGTACATTAAAACCTCTCTTACATTGCTTATACTTCATTTAATTTATTACATCAAAGAGTTTTGCAACAAATCAAATGGAGAAAGATTTTGCTAATGCTTTGAAAGACGTGCTTCGAAACTTGGATGCACGTGAAAGGGAGGACCTAAGGTATGTAAGCCTCGATACAAGCCTTCTTTATGCRGCTATAAGCCTGTGGAACCCATTGATGCATTGTTTTCATCTTTGGGATAAGGAAATCGTTCCGTTGCCTGAGGAACTTGGTGCTATTATTGCCTGGCCTACTGTAAGTCTCCCTTGTATCCCTAAAACTACGAATTACTTTGTTGAAGAATACGAGCGATATTTGAGACTTAGCCCAAATATTTCACGACGCATAGTGCATGGTCGGGAAATCGACTTGCTTGATTTAATTAATTACATTGTGTTGGATCGACTGAACAATACAGAGGGGGGGGGGGGTGAATTGTATTGAGGAACTTAAGTAACTTTTCGCGGAATTAAAAGAAACTTAATCAAAGAAACACGAGCATAGGGAATTTTCCAAACACAGAAACCCTCAAGACAAACGCCAAGAGAGAAAAAACTGTGCCCTGATGCAACACAGGACTTCGTCTTATTATAATAGGATGCAACACCTAATTACAAWCTAAGACACTCGTTCTCAGTTCACAAGGAACTTCTTGAACCCTCGCAACCAACCCCTCTGTTGGTCACACTCTCTAAAACTCGATTTCTTGAAATCCCTCGGCTATATCACTCAAAACCCCACGCTTCAATCAACAGAAAGAAGCACTTACATCAATGTAAAACAATCTAAATGCTTGGTAGTAATATGAAATAAAGCTCTGATTGAATCTTTGCTCAAGTGTTGTATTATGTATTTCCAACTGAGTTATTTATAATGTAAACCATGAAGTCGTAGAGACAAGCATAAGCCACTACCACACCTCCCTTTTGTAGAGTAATGCTTGTAGGAACTACCAGCAAGTCCATCATCCACGTTTACTTGAATCAGATATACCGTTTATCCCTTAAAAATCTCAGTTGTTCAACGTTCTTCATAACCATTTCCTATTTTATGGCTCTCCTTTTTATTAAACATTTAATTCAGAAAACATTTTCAAAGATAAAAACATTTTAATAAAAATTAATATAAAAGTTTTTAAGAAATTTTCTAACAGAAATAATCTTTAATATTATGAAAAGACTTTATTATAAATCATATATACAATTTCCTACTTTATTTAGACAAATATATTTCACAAATACCGGATTAAAATTCTTTAATAGATAAATCATAAACTTATATTTATTTCCTTTTTATCTTTGACAATATTTCATATATTATAACCAGCAGTACAATACATCTAAACCCTAATCTACTGTACCCAATGCGAGGCATTTTAAAGAATCAACTTCCATTACTTAACTTCTCTCTGATTCTTCCATTTCATCACATCACAGACTTCTTCCTTCCTAAGGATGTCTTGCTCCATTAAGACTTTGAAACATGGACTTTAAACACATCACTAAACACACATATTAATATTACATATAGAGTTTCTTCTGTTTGGAGTCATTCATCAAACTTAGTTCAACAATATTCCCTTTTTGATGAATCCAAACCAAGCAAACTCTTAAACAATTAGATCAAATACAATAGTGTGTTAGTCTATAAACAGTTTTAGTACAGGATATATAAGAGAAACACAAGTATAGTAATACCTTATACATGCTTTAATTCAGCAAGAAACTCGAGAATTAAATGCTAGAACCTTCATCAACTGTCAATCCAAAAGAGGTTTGCTCCTCTCCCCTTTTGGCTTTCATCAAAAACACAATAATTATACATCTCAGAGCACATCACAATAGAAATTATATTGGCTGTACCTTTTAATACACATCATCAAGTATACCAAAATCCACACACATAAAATCAAAGCAGAGATATATAATATAATCATCCAAAATATAAAGCCCGAAATAAGTTCAAACAAGAAAATATAAGTACAAAGTTCAAGAGTTATTCAGCAAAGTAACAAATCTAAATAGTTAATCGACAGTTTGATAAATGATAGGGATAGGGTAGGTTAAATTTCGTGAAGGGAAGAATGAAGCAATCTTCAGGGTCCCAAACTTGATAGGATGTCGACATCTTGGCATAATCTTCCTTGGCTTGTCACTTGCAAATATGCTGCATCCATGTCATAATGATGGTTGGACAATGTAGCTGTTTCTCAGCATGGGCTCCACTCTAGCATACCTGGTGAGATCAGATCCACCTTGCAGAAGAGATTGACAGATTCTTGAGTCTTGCAGTCCTCAATGACTGACGAACTGAAAAACAAAGCCTGCACAGTACGTACCAAAGAGTCCTCCCTTTTTTTCCAGAACAGGGTTTCCACACAGCAGAGAGAAGGTTGACTTCAGTGCCTTTGGTTCTCTTCTGCGGCTCCCCGCTTTGACTCTCCTTCAGGCTATCCTCTCCAGTTGAAACATTTTGCCCGTTCCTTATCACACCTCTAGTTTCTTCCACTCTTTCTATTCCACCCTTCCTCTGCCTCTGCTCCCCGCGATGACTGACCTGATGATGGTTCATCCTCTTCATTCTTTGTCCACAATCCAATTTTCTCAGGAGTTTTCACCTTATCACCTCTTCTTTCCTCCTTTTCACAACTGCTCCCTCTCTATCCTCCCTCTTTTCCTGTTCCAACACACACACCATTTTGACGAGTAACCCTAGTCTGAGTGTACTGAGTTGAATGAAGTGTTTCTTTGCATGTGAAACTTCTTTGGTTTCTTTATCCCAAACTTCAAGGAAAGTCATCAGCAGTTTCATACCCAATTTTCATATTCTTGAAATAAGTGGGTTAAGTGTTTGATCATCAGAAGAAAGTTGATTTGTATTTGTTTCAAGGCAGTAGATGAGAAGGCATCAAGTGGTTTGCCTCGTCTCTGTGCTGAGTTCTAGAATATAGGAGAGACAAGATGAAAAAGCAGTTTCTGAATGGGAGAATTTTTGTGGTTGGTTACATGACTAGGTCATACCAATTGACCAACCATACTGTCAATACAGACTCCCTCAAACGACTTCTCACTTTACCACATCAACATTTCTTCATATGCACCTTAAAAAATCATCAAAACCTCGTTTGCACCCCAAAAGCTCATTAAGTCATCAGCAGTAAACTCAAATTTTTATTTTTGATTTTAAAGAACATATCATTGTATGCTAAACTCTTACTAAAGTGATCCATAATTATAGGACGTGCGCCCCCTCAGTATCGGCGCGCGGCTTGTACTACATCGAGGCTTGCTGGGTTGAGCACGAACCCGCACGTGAGGTCTTGGGTAGTGTTGTCGATAAGGGAATCGCCACCGGACTATTAAAGGTATTACCGGACGCCGAACGTTGTGCCAATTAATGGCCACGTTCTGATCCAGTACCATCGTCGTTCGGGACATGGTACGAATCAGATTGTAACCCAATTCGCCCATGTAGCGCTCTACTCGTCTCATTGCAATTCCATATACATGATTATGATGCACATAACTTACATTTTTAGCACCTTAGAACGTATAACCTTAAAAACTATAAATATAGTTCTATTTGCACAAGGACTACTAATATAGAAATGTGACCACTTTGAATTAATCAAGTTAAAACGCCTAAAAACCGGTTGTCCATAGTTAATCTGATTTTAAAGTGATTCACATAATTCGTCTTTTTTAGCAAAAATATACAAAATACAACAATGACAATAGAAGTATATTGAACTTCAAAACAATATACAAACCAATCTACCTAATCATGCAACAAAACAAAGGTAGTTGTAATAAAAAACGAGCAAAACGAATCTTCCTCTGAATCGCTATATAAAGACAAACAAAACAATGTTAGTTATAATAAAAAACGACGAATGATCTTCCCTTGAATCGCCTATACAAGGATAAAATCGTAGTATTGACAAGGATAATAATAATGAAAATAATAAAAAGAATGAAACAATGAAAACGTTAAAACGTAATGACAATCCTACATATTTACATGAACATTAAATAGTGAGTTTCTACTTTTGTTATTAGATCGAAAACTCGTATAGATTTAATTAGATTGAAGAAGGAGTATGTTAATGCGAGTAATCTCAAAATAAACTTGTTATTGCTTGTTGAATCGAACAGAATCATGCTTTGAACTCAAGACGAATGTGTTTAGATGTTTAAGAGAGTGAGAAGAGAGATACGCAATTAAGACAAGAGAGAGAGAGAATGAGTGTGTCTGAAAATCGTGTGTGTCGAATGACAAGCAGGCACGTATTTATAGGCACGAGGGAAAACGAGGGAAAAAAACCCTGCGTAATACGCAGGAGAGCTGCATATATACGCGTGCCGCGATATACGCAGGGGCTGCTAATGCAGGCCTCTGCGTAATACTTCAAGCCCTGCGTATATATTTTTCCAAAATCGAAAATATTTGTTTCCTCCTTTTATTCGTGATTTGCCTTGATTCGCGCACCTAGACACTTGCCTCCAAGCAAGTTTAGAGTGTTCTAGAAGTTCACGTATTCCGGAGTATTTTGTGTATTTGTATTTTTTTGATTTCGCGTATAAAAAACTTATAAAATCATAGAAAAATATAGAAAATCAGAAAAATAATCTAAATACGGGTGAGCTCAGAAAAATGTAAGAATGCAATGAAAAGTGAAATTATGGAGATCACCAATATAAATTTTTAAAAAAATCTAAAATAGAAAGAAAACTAAAATGAAAATAATTAAAATAATAAAAGAAAATGTTTTCCCCTTTTATTGTCCTTGCTCATATTCGAGTATAAATCAGTATTTCCATTTTTATGAGTAAAGACTTTTCTAAGTCGAAACAGTGCGAGATGCGGTATGTTTCATCACTGATACCTTTTGAGACATTTTTCAGGTGTCTACAAGCCCCACTTTGATGAGTCTGAGAGACGATAGTCTCGTAAAGAAAGTCAAAGTATTCGATTCGGGACGGAGAGCATCAACGTTCTGCGACCCTGTTACTTTTCGCGGTACCTGCAACAAGGTTAGTTTTACCTGTAGCCGTGTCCGTTTGATCTGATTGCTTGCCTTGATTTTTATGCGGAGCAAACTCCAAAACCGGAAGAGGGCGCAGAACTTCTTGACGGAGAAGATTCTATAAACCGTGAGATGCTAACGGAATTTCTGTAGCGGAGAAATTTCAAGACCCGAAGACATGCTGACGGAACTTCTGTACGGGAAAAGTTCAAGACCGAAAGATGCATTCTTAGATTCTGTACGGAAAAACATAGACCCGAAGATGGGGTGTGGATTTCTGGAGGAAAACTTAGACCGAAGTGCTTGTTTGGATTTCTGTACGGGAAAATCGTAGACCGAAAGATGCTTGTGCTGGATTTCTGTAGCGGAGAATCGTACCGAAAGATGTTTGTGCTGATTCTGTACGAGAAAACCTAGACCAAGTTACATATATGGAATCGGTGCGAAGAAAATTCAAAACTCGAAGTGGCTATAGAGTCTGTTGTGATGAAGAAGCCCCACTTTGACTGAGTCTGAAGAGACGAAAGTCAAAGTATTTGATTCGGGAAGAGAGGGCAACCACAACAAGAAAATCGATCGTCGACCGTCATCACCGACCGAAAATCGTCGTAACACCCTCTACCGACGATTTTCGGTCGGTGATGACGGTCGGATTTCCGTTCGCGGAAAATCGTTTCACCGACCGATTTCGTCGGTGAAACACTACCGAATTTCGACGATTAAAAAGACCGACCAACTTATGCTCCAAAAAAGGAGAAGAAACCATTCACCGACCGAAGATCGGTCGGTATTACGACCGATTTCATGTCGCGTATTACCGACGACAATCGGTCGCGGAATGATCTTCCTCCAAATTTAGGGTGTAACTTAGTTACCGACGAAGTCATCGTAATACCGACCGACCAGTGAATGTCGAATTACCGACGACTCTCGGTCGGTAAAACTTAGTACTTTAAATTTTCAGTTTACCGACCGCTAGTCGGTCGTAATTTAATATAGTGAAATTAAAAAAAAAAGGGAACCCAGCTAGTCAAATATGCAAGCTGTTCCCCAAATTGCTTTTTACTACCAAAAAATGTTTAGCAAAGGTATATATAAGTAATTACAAGTTAAATGATCGAAAATACTCAAAACCACATAGTAATACAATGAAAAGCAATTAAAAGTTTATCAAACATACAACCTAAAAATAATGTTACTTATCACAACTTCTTTAGCCATTACTCCTTAAAAGAAGACAACAGCAAGCTCTTTCACAAATACTCAGCAATAATTGTGCACCTCTTTCATTGTATGTTCCAAAGACTTCAGTAGCTTCACACCTGCAATAGTCACACATTCACACATTAGGATGTCCCCTTATCCTATAAAATTTTAATATAGTCAACTTTATGTTTCAATCCTTTGTAACAAAAACCTTAATATTTTAAAATAGGGCAGCATCAACACACATACATACTGCACAAAAGCCACTTCTAACCCAAGGGAGAGATCGCAGCATGCTCGGTGTATAAATGTCTAACTAGTCGTCTTAAAACGCATGAGCATGATACACAAATTCATATCCAGACTAAAGCGAAAACAATCATGATAAAGTAAGTGACCGTACAATCATGGAATGTCAACAGACGAAAAATGACAAAGAAAAGACTTTGAACAAAGCAAATCACCAAATAATAAAAAGAAATAACAAAACAAAACCTGCAATCTGCACTTCCATTACTAAAAGACATTTCCAATTAATTGGATTTCTCAAAAACAGGCAAGGATGAAGTCCATCAATCCCCCTCGGAATGTCTCTATCTTCTTTAAAGCAGTGAAGCTATTGTTTCTGATTGTTTCATCTTCCGGGCAATTATTCCATTCAAGAGTTGTCACAACCATCATGGCTTAAAATACATTACACATCATTAGTAATAATGGAAATAAACATACCATCAGTCATGCACTAAACAAATAACGTTGTCGAAGAAATCAGCTAGCTTGAACTAATCTGAGGAGGCCTCAACAAAATCATCGATTTCAATCCCTATTCAAGATACAAAACAAATGAAAATAACATATTTCGCAAGAAAAAAGTATTACCCCCAAACGAGAGTGAGTTTATGGCCATTACATCTTTACAATAGCGTACAGAAATAGACTTTAATAAAATCAGCAAGTATAACCTCATGGACTTTGTTATGAAACTGACAAGAAAGCATTCCACAAAGCATTCTCCTCCTGTCTGAAAACGTGCTTCATTGATCCTGCTACAATTAAAGCACAAAACCAAACTTACTAAGAATAAAATCATTGAAGATAGAGACATCATTAAAGACAAGTTCAAAACAAACATGAATAAAAAAAAATACTAATAAAAGAAGAAATTAAATAAATAAATAAATGAATGATCCTTTCAAGAAAACAAACCTGGCTTATAAACAAAGGCTCAGATGCTGTTCTCATGCTCACCAATACCAATCCTATTACCAACTATCCACTAAATTAGTGGACCAGCAATGAAGCATAATTGATTTGACTGTTGTTTATGTTTAGTAAATCATCTTTTATGCAAAGACGTATAAACTCTAACGAGGTAAAACGGAACTCCATCCTCATAAGCTCACAATACAGTTAGTCTGTCAGTACACAGGGCTAATTTCTCTTTACATTCATCCACCAAAACATGAGTAATATTTGATTTGAACTGTTTATAAAACACATTTTCAAGCAAGACATGCAATAATATGTAACCATAATACTGAAATGTTATAAACTAATACTCTATCCTATCAAAAAGAAAGAGAATATTAATTGCAATTTGATTACATAATTCATATAGCTCACTTTGACAAATCAATATATAAAGTCCAAATGCTATCATGTAAGATTTGTTCAAAGTTTCCTAATATTATAACACTTTATTAAAAAAAATATTAATAATAAATGAATTATAATGCCAGTATGTCAACATACACATCTTATGACATGAAATGAAAAAGTATGCAAAGTTACATTTGCCAAGTGCAAAGTCAAAATGTTTGCAATAAAGAGTATAGAGAAGTCTTTAATCATTAGAGAAAATCTTACATGGCGCAATGCTGTTTGAGAAGCATACCTCTTGTTGGCATCTACGTTGGCCGAGATACGTTCAACATCTTTGGAAGAGATCATCTCTAAACATACTTTCCATCTAAAACAAAATTTCACTTTAAACATAAAAACTCTAAGCCATTAAAAAAACAATAACAAACGTAAATAGTTGAACAGCTTAACACTTTTCGATAGCAAAGCGAAAAGAATGAGAGAAAACAAAACAGAGAAAGAAAGATTAGCTTCGTTATCTCTCCATTTTGAGGATAAAATTTACTAAGGAAAATTTGAGCCTCAAACAGCAGCTACAGTACAATTTAAGTAGTGAAATTTAAGGGAAACCCAATTAAAACTTCTCCTTTTAAAAAACATGACTCCTTTCGTAGGGCGAAAAAGATGACAATAAAGACTTAAGCATCTCAGTATCTAACAGAAACGTAGCAATATGTATTAATCCAACTTGTCAAACCAAATTGAAGGGAAAAAATTAAACAAGTAAAGTCTTATCATATGACAATAAAGACTAAGCCATCATAGTATCTAACCATTTGAACATCTTGAATGCGCATAAAATGCTATTAATTCCTGAATGAGACCCCTTTAATCATATGACAAAGACCTAAACAAATATACATAATACCATATAGTCTTAAATATAATTAACAGATAATTTGTAATACTGAAACATGAAATCCAACATGCTGTACGTCATTCATTGAGTCACAACTCTTTCATACTAGAAGAAAATGAATCCTAAATTAGCAAAATTAATAAACTTTTTCCCAGAAACTAATCAAAGTAACGTAGAACAAGAACAGAAATGCCAGCAATTTGAAAACTAATCCATTTAACCCACAAAAAAAACTCATCACAATAAATCGAAATCAAGATCTGCCCCAGCGATTCTCTTCCCACGTAAACAACATCTTTATAGTGTAAAAAAAAAAGCTAATAAAATGTATATTGTTAAGGTTAGCTAAGTATATATCAACAGAAGGGGTCAAAACTTGCACTCATCTATCAACTTTTGTGCCCCAAAATTGTCCTAACTCCTAACATTACTCAAATATTTGATATGATCACCCGACTAACAAAAGTAAACAAGCCTTTAATAATCTGGACATTCAAATTTTTAGTACTATATATCATTAAGAACTTATCCATTACCAACATAATATACATCATTATTAAAATAATCAAAAAAGCAATTTCCCAATCAAAACAAAGTAAAATGCAATAAAAAATTGGGAAGGGAAGAAAATCTAACAACCACAAGTATTATTTAATAAAAAAACCCTTGCCTTTTTAGTCTGACCAAAGCAGCTCAAGACCACTGGAAAGTTAGCCCAAACATCTCAGCCTTGACCAACCCATCGCATATCTCTGGGCTGTTATTACTACTGACTTGAATTCACACTTTCCGATAATCTCTCCTGCCATTTTAAACCCACCATTCATTAGTCATCAAAATTTTATTTTAATTACAATTTGAATACAACCATCAAATTAACAAACAATAACAAGAGCAACTAAAGCATCAATCCCACATGAATAGGTTGCCTGCATGAATCACTATAAATTGTACATCAAAGCAATCATAATGAAGTAACAAATTAAACATGAAAATAAATCAAGAGTCAAACTCATAACATGTTGCAAATTGTGAAATTTAAGGAATAAACATACTTGTTGCCAAACAATTGAAACAAATATACAAGTAGATTGCAAAACAAAAATCAATCACTAATAAGTAGAATTCTAAAAACTGAAATCAACCCACAAAAATTAAGCACAAATAGTGAAAACCCCAGATGGAAAAAAAATTACAATCTTGAAGCAAAAAGAGAGAGTGATTACAGTGAACCCTAAAAATAAACCCACAAAAAAGATACCACATTCATGCCCACTTCATAATAAATAATTAAACACCTCAAACAAAAAGATAATAAACAATTAGATTAAAATTAGACAGATTAAACAAAAAAAATACAAAGTCAAGCGTGAGGAGGTGCGCGTCTGGCAGTGTGCGCCGTCTGGAAGTTGTAGGCGGCCGGAATCGCATTCGCGTCTTGCCTCCAGTGGTTCGCCCGAGAAAAGAAGAAAGAGAGAGAGGCTGCGCCAGAGGAAAGAGAAAAAGCAGTACACAGAGAGAGAAAGCATGAGCATGACAAGCGGAGGCGTGCCCTTCGCCGCCCGGTGCAGAAGGGTTTGAGAGTGTGAGGAAGAGGGTTTGAGATTGAGGGGTTTGAGAGTTGAGAGGTTTGTTTTACGGTGAGAGGAGTTTGAGAGTGAAATGAAAAAAAAAAAATGAGTTTTAGGGTTTGAAGTTGGCTGCGATTTTTTTTTTAAAAAAAGGGCTCTTACCACCACTATTCGAGGCGGTACACCGACCGATGTTGTATCTCGCTCGGTGATACCGACCGAAAACAACCAGTCAGATAAAAGCACTTTAAAGATCCTTAAATCATTTAAAAGCACCGTCTTGTTTCTTTTTGAAAAAAAAAAATATACAGACTTGACCGACACGCCGGTCTACCATCGATCATTTGTGGATCGCGTTGTACCCAGACCGCAGTGACCTCGTAATTTTGGCGAAAATTTTAGTAGTAAGGTTTCAAGTTAGAGTTTTACCGACCTACTACCGACCGATGTGTTGTCGTAATATTCACCGACGAAGGCGTCGGAATAGTCGTTTTACCGACCCAAAAAAAAACGGCGTGAGGTCGGGTCGCCGAAACATTTCTTGTAGTGAACTCAGGGACGTCTGTGACCCAGAGTCACCCTTTTCGCAGGTACCTGGTAAAACAAAGTTTATTTTACCTGTTTACCGCCCCCATCGGTTTATGCCCTGGAAGCGCCTGGATCTCGGCTGCTTCTCCCACGGCTGACCTGGCTTCCAGGAGAAAATAAGTGAATGTGAATACCTTCGTAAGCGCCTCTTCCCAGGTAAGCTTTTCCCTACGGCTACCTTGTCTTTTCGGGAAAAGAAATGATGTAGATTCCTTCCCTACGCGCGACCTTGCTTTCGGGGAAGAGCATGCAATTCCTCGAAGCCTCGTCCTTCGAAATTCCCCTCCACCTTGGCTTTTCAGGGGAAGTGTATGTAGAACCTTCCCTACGCAACCTGCTTGTCGGGAAGAAGTAATGTAAGTTCCGTTGGAAGCGCCTTTCCTCTTCGGAAATTTCCCTACGGCTGACCTTGGCTTTTCGGGAGATTTGATGTTAGAAGCCTTCCCTACGCTACCTTGGCCTTTTCCGAAAAAGTAAGTAAGTTCCGTTGGAATGCCTCTTCCTCGAAATTTTCCCCTACGCTGACCTTGCTTTTCGGAGAAAGTTGGTAGCCAATAATCGCGTTTTTATACGATGCATGCCGTATAGCTATGAGTGATGATATGATTCCTTTAACGCCTCGTTCCTCGGGAAACTTCCCTACGCGCGACCTCGCTTTTCGGAAGAAGTGCGTGTAGCACAATCGATACCGATGAATTCGTATAGCGTGTGAAGGCAATCATGTCTTAGATGGCCCTAGTTGTGTCGAGGTCGTGCAATGTGCAATGTGCAAGTGCAAGTGCAATGTAATGTGTTTGTGCAAATTCATAGCATTGATGACTGTATGTAAACTCATGCCGCAATGATGCTTAATAAGTGTTTGCACATGGCGCTATATGCTGAATGCAAGTCTATTTCTTCAAATCTACATGCATAAATGACAAGGAAAACTGAACCTTCAATAAAAGATGCTTTTGATTGTGGGGATGAACCGCCTCAAGCCCATTCAGCAAAGGCGATCTTTATGCAGTAGCCCCCAATACCATGGGTTTGGGTGTTGAATGGCTTAATTTGTGTGTTTTATGTTGTTTAGTGGATGAGCCCCCAGCTTGATAACTTGCTTGTGAAAATCGAGTTGCAATGGTTTGATGAGTAAGGTAAGGCTAGTGAATATTGTCGAGTCATAGTTACCTCCCTTGTGCAAAGTAATTGGTAAGATAGGTACGGATGTTGATTTTGATTGCCCCAAATCGACATTCGTAACTGAGCCGAAGCTGCATGAGGAGAGAAACATGACGGAAATCGCCATGCGATGCTAATGAGGCAGGATGCCTATGAATTGCCTACAGAGTGAATAGCCTACAGAAGAGTTGAAAGAGGCCCCTTAAGCGTGCATGAAAAGAAAAGCTAAAGGTTCTCAAAAAATAAGGCTAAATTTGGACAAGAGTAAGTAAAAATGGGAATCTGAGTCAGCTTGCCTAGCGAATGATGAGGTTTCAAGCTCTCTGATCTATGTCCTGCTTACACTAGGAATTTGCTTCTAGCTTAAAGAACTCCAAACCACCTTCGGAGTGACCCTGTGTCCTGAACAGTATTGACATTATTAGTCACCTCGAGGATGAGGCCCCCTACGTACTTTGAATCAGCGACCGTACTAGTTCTTGTTGATGATTTGGACAATGCCTCATGAGAGGCTTTTGGTTTTAGTGTGTGCTCTGGTTTTGAGAGTTAAAAAAAGTCTCGACCATCACGAAGCTACCCACCTGTGCAGTCGTGCTTTTTTAGACTTTTGCCTTTTGCTTTGAACTTGGCGTGAAACCTCTATGATTGCATTGGATTTTGACATTGATTTGCATTCTGTGATACTGCATTCGAACTTTGAAATTTTTTGCTTTTTTTGCTTTTTGCCCATTTTATCTTCTCTTTTCTTTTGCACATTCTTTTCCTACTCACCTTTGCCGCCAAAGGTTAGGCAGATGTGGTGATGAAAGAAAATAGGCCATGAATGTATTTGTTTATGCTCAAAGTGCAAGTATTTTGAATATTGATGAAGGAATGGAGAAAGAGGTTTGTTTTTGAGAGCTAGAAGAAGCCCTTCTTGCAACTGTCCATTGAAATTGTCCTAAGTGTCGATTCCTTAATTTATGATCTCATTAAAAGTTAGAACACAAACTATATGGAGCGCTAAAAGAGAATCTGAGAAAAAAGAAACTTTATTAACATCAAAATAATTATTACCATTTGAGCGCTAATTGCAGAACTTTAATCCTAAACCTAATGACATAGACCCGAAAGAAAAAAAAAATTCTTTTTAAAAACAAACCATAAAGGGGCTAGAAAGGACTCTTCGACTCATCCTAAACTAAGATCTAGCTGACTCAATGTGAATGAAGAAATCATTCTCTATGCCTCTACCAATGTCAATAACCTTAGCAATGTTAAGGCCTGCCCGATACTTGAGATGATTCTTTGTATCCGCTGGAGCCAATAAGTCTTGACCATCTCTTCGCAAGGACGAACTAGATGGCGTGCAGCAACTCCTCTCCATCTATCAATAGTATTAACCCCTCTCTTTCCCTGGTTAAGGATTTCAAGCTCTTGAAGATGTTGGTCGAACGTTACCTTACTGCCAATGAACGTGATATGTCTTTCCCAATTAGCTATTCTTCTTAGAATGAAAATAAAACCACTTCTACATATCGTATCCAAGAAAGGGAAAGACCATTAAAACAAGCAGAGTCATATCCCTTAGTGCTATGGTGTCTTAAATCCCTTATATAGGAATTGAGGTCATCAGTCGACTTGAACTTGGGTATGGTTCGGCTGAGAACCTTCGGCAGTTTGGTTGCAAGTGGGCGTCAAGAGAGGTGGTCTTGTAAAAGGTTGGGTCGATGGCTTTTGATGCCTTTTCAAACAGCTGCCAAGGGAGCTCCCGAGGTCAACCCTTGATCTTACTTCAAGCTGTGAACTTGCTCGGCAGCTTTGGAGCTTTTCTGTTGGGAGGCCATTTTGTGTGTTAAGGCTGCATGAGTAATGAATTGGAGGAATTTAGTTTGGATTGGCTGAGCTCAAACTCTTTGTGCCGAGCAAGGGCTATGGAGACGGTTCACACTTTCAAAAAAAATAAACCCTTATGAACTTCCTGGTCATATTAGAATATATGGATGCAGATGCAAATGCATGTCGTAATCCTATGCGTCATCTTCCTAAATTGAATGTATTAATGCAAGTTGCCCTTCCGTTTTTGAATTTTTTTTGTGTTTTTGATTTTTTTTTGTTTGTTTTATTTTTTTTTGTTTTTTTATTTTTGTTTTTTTTGAAAGGGCACCAAACGACATAGGAAGTATGATATGCATGTTCCTAATAGGTAGGCACGCTAGAAGGTTTGAGCCTAACTTGCTGAAGAAGGTCCAATCCTAGGAGTCTAAAGTCAATTTAAGGTCAAGTCGTGCCTAACCCTAGTAGATCAAGTCAAGACTTAAGGTCAGGTCTAGCCTACTCAATGGTCAAGGTTCAGGCCTAGGTTCAAATCTGGTGTGACTAACGTCGAAAAGTCGAAGGACAAATCCTATGAACTATGCACAGACTAAGGAAGGTCAACTAAATTCACTATGGGCTATGAAATGCATATGTAACTAAAGATGACCATGACTATATGAAATTGGTTAAGTCTAGAACTGTACAATGCTAGGACCCCAACATGCACATATATACAAGACACTGATGAATCAAACTATGTCGTCTAGTTAATCAGAGAGTAACCATCCAAGCAGAGCTTGGTCCAGTTTCACCACTTGGCAATTAAGCGATGTATGGCCAAATACCCCTTATGCAACACGATCAAACACCGTGCACACACAGCAACTATGGCAGCAATACGCACTCATCGCCCTGATGCCAATTGCGATCAATTACCAACCATATGCAAGCCCACAGCACGACAGCTTAAACCACTACTCCTCACCACACCTCACCAATACCAAAAATCTTAAGTCCTCCCCCGTTAATGGTCCCCCAAAGTACTCTAGCACATAAACCAATCTCAAGAAACAAACGACCTACCAAAACTATCAGACACACCCAAAGACCTGCCGTAAGTTGTGCACACTTACAAATGACGCATTAGACAAAGTCCACATGCAACAAATGCACCCAAACAAGATCAATTAAACAGTGATGATACGGAAAATTACGAACTTCTCCAAGAGACATATCCAACTCACAAAAGTCCTCAACAGTATTATCCACCAGTACACAGATTCCCGCCAAATTTATGCTAGGCAAACGATCGATCTCCACAAGATACACCAGACACCCTAAACCGTATAACGTACCACAGGATCCAGCGCGGCGCCTTTACCGCAAATGCAAGCACCAGCGCAAAACAAATACATCGACGATATACTCTCTGATCGTTGGGCCTGACCACCAACCCCTCACCAACTAGATACTCGCTAATTGAAACTACCGAATAATGAACAATCACAGTAGTTCCACGCAGTTAATAGTACAGAAGTAAGGGAAACTCCGCACACCCGCTTCACTACGACACAAATAACAACGCTTTCATTAATAACCATCCGACGAAGGACAGCCTACCAGAAAAAACTGATATAGCAACAACGCGAGTGCCAAATTAACCAGCCCCCAACAAAATCATCTAGATCCCTATACAAATCTCATACCATACGCCGCTATAAGCTCCCAGACCAGATTCACCCGGTTCAGCATAATACAATGCTTAAACCAGAAATCACAAACTGAAACCCACAATTCGCACAACAACGACAAGATAACGACTGCTATACGGCCCAACCAACTACAGCGACGTACCCCATATTAACTGCCCCTACATTGCAATTCCATCACACAAAATATACCAATAGTTTAGCATAAAACCAAACTATTACCAATCATTACACACAACTCCTAGAAACACGTACTAACCTTAAAAATCATACTAATGAAAACTAGTTCATACTACACGAACAACAAATCCCCAAAAATCCCAAACCCTAATAGACAAATCTGATACGCACACACCCACTCTTCAATTAATCAGTATATTACAACACATTAAGGTCCCCTAAACAACCATCCTGTCCCATACTTAATCTGATTTTAAATGTTCACATAATTTCCGGTACTTTTCAAGCAAGTAAAAGAAACAAAGCCCTCATCACATGAGAAACACCTAAACTCGTAACTATCCCCCAAGATCAGTAAACCCGTACAACCAAAAACAAAATCAACCCCGCGTTCGTCGTGAGCCAAAACCAGACGGCGAGAAATCAAGCGCTCTTGCTAGAACCAGAACACAAAATGAGCTTTAACTCGACAAAAGTTGACAAACACGGCCGAAGCACCAAAGCAGGAGTCACTCAACTTATCGCAACATAACAAACTGAGATGCAAAACCAAAAAATCATAACAACCAGCCAAACATATTTTCCTACTTCAACATTCCTATTCTACCACACCTTCAAAGTTTCATAAGAAGCAACAAACCAACATTTGCACTGCGCACGATTCTATCAACACATGACTACTTCTCTATATTTTAAACAATCAACACTAGAGTCCGAGTCACATATTAATTCGAATCCATGTCCCAAAGTAATATCTAATAAGATAACTCTTTATTCTGATTCTATCGATTTATCTATAAATTTTGCAAAAGTTAAAACATAACGCAAAAAATTACGAGCAGAAAATTAATAACACCAAAATGCGAAATAACTAATTAAACAAATTACTCCATCGAAACCATACTGAACCTTACACACAGATAATAACATCTATCAATCAGGAACACCCATAGCTGTAAAGTAGTAACCAAAAGCATTAAGAACAGAGCGTACTACACAGGTCGCCATGCGACAGCATAAAAGAGCAATCAAATCCACCGAAATAAAAACTACAGTATAAAAGAACTCCAAAATACTGCTCAATGTTGGTCCTGGAAAATAATTATACGGAACTCACTAGACGCTTACATGCAACGTCAGAACTATGAAAGCGTCACTACGCCTACAATACTCCAACCAAATGGAGCTGCGAATATTACACACTCATATCAATGGCTCCGACTATATCCCACAAGCTACAACCCAAATCTCATACGAATGACACCAAAAACACATTCCTCCGATCAACAGAAGATGCAGCGTATAGACGCCATATAGAGCAGGATAGAGCAAACTATATACGCCCCCATGCGTTTATATACGCTCCTCAGCGTTATATACGCAGGGTATTGCTGCCTCGTTTCTTCCTCGCCTATAAATACCCCCTTGCCTTGCTCAGTCCGGGACATGACTTTCAACACGGGTTTTCAAGACACTTCTATTCGTCTCTCTCTTGTCTCTACTTACTTTTCTCTCTCACACACTCTCAAAACACTCAAAACACATCTTTCGATCAAAGCATCGATTCTCTTTCGATTCCAACAAGCGAAATAAGTATAAAATCTGAATTACTCACCAAAAAACCTTCTTCTACTCTTTTTCAATTCCTTTTGTCTCTTTTAATT
Organism: Bassia scoparia; assembly: GCA_008642245.1. Classification (NCBI taxonomy): domain Eukaryota; kingdom Viridiplantae; phylum Streptophyta; class Magnoliopsida; order Caryophyllales; family Amaranthaceae; genus Bassia; species Bassia scoparia. The sequence goes on along the minus strand of SNQN01007251.1, from coordinate 636 downwards.
TGGATTAACCATATTTTGATTTTAATTCAATAAAGCAAGTTAGAAACTCACTTTTTAACTCGTTTATGTAAATATGTAGCGATTGTCACTCAAGTTTTCAAATTCTTTTATTGACACTATTTATTAATCATTATCTTTCACAATTCAGTATTATACAATTTTATGTCAAACTTAACGCGTTTGTTTCTCAATTAGCAATTCAATCGACAAAAAAGGCGATTCCTTGAGTTATTTCTAACAATTTGCATTCTTGCAGGACAAAGACGGAGGACCCCCCCCCCCCCACAACAAAAAAAAAAAAAAAACCAATTTGTATTTATCCCATAGCTTACCTTAAAAAAAAACCCTTCTGTTGTTTTCCAATTTTTGTTTTTGATATAATTTCTATCACACTTGTAAATTGTTAAAGCCAAACCGATATTAATCGGCACAAAAGTCATAAATCTGACGTCCCGGTTTTCTAAAGCACCTTATACTATTGACTAACAATCAAGGTGATCCCTGTCCATTGTAGAAGCTTTGTTTTACCATAATAGCAACGTCACCTAGTAATTAGTGTGCTTTCAAAGATCAATTCAATAGGCTCTTTGATTCAATGATTATGATTCTATGAACACAATGAGAACCGATTACGAG
>SNQN01007250.1:9615-24466 GCA_008642245.1 Bassia scoparia | reverse complement strand
GTTAATGTGTTAGTTGCATCTGCTAAAGATGATAGTTCTTCAGCGCTTTCCTACTTGTAGGGATTTTTAAAAATCTTGTCTTAATATTATTTTATTCTAAATCTTTATGTCTATGGAAGTTGTGGTGATCTTGCAGATGATGCATATGCATCACCAAAAGCTCTTTGGAATCTAGCATTTGGAGGAACAGCCCTCTGGTTTAGATCAAATGGAAGGTGATAGCTATTGTTTAAATTATTGACCCCGCTTATTCTTTAGAATTTTCTATGCTTTACAGTTTACTGTCCTTCCTGTTTTTCGCCAAATTGATTGTTTCAAATCTATGTATATATTATTCTGCCTTCTTGTAAGGTAGTTATATCTCTGCTAAATACTGTTACGATCGGTGATTACCTCATCTAAATATAGATTTATTTTTTCAACTCTTGGCAGTTATACGACACCTAGGGAGGGAAGAAACTCTACAATTATATATTTTGAGAGAATCATAAGGCATTTGCTTAAAGTTGTCTCATAGACTCACGTGATATGTTTGATCTGAGTGAGTTAATAAGAGATAATTTCAGTTTGAAATTGATTTGCTTGAATTAGGATCTCTCATTTTTATACTGGTTGATTCAGACATTTGAACTTATTATGGCTGTCTTAACGATTGGCAATTTTCATTCACGTACTAATTAGGAACATTTTTTATCACTTGATTTATATGGTGCATTGTATCTGTGTAAGGTGGAAACCATAGGACTTCCACCAGCTGATGATACAATTCCCATTGTTTCCACTGGTTTAGCTTAAGCTTAGACTAAGAAGATTCGTATTAACCTATCTGACTACTTATAGGTGACTCACGATCTGCCAGGGTACAGCAGCTTGTGAATTACATATCTGATCTCGAAAAAAAGTGAGAGTTTCTTCTATTTTGATATCCTAAATGTGTTTGTCAAAATAACTGATTCTTGACTCTTACAAGCCTGATTATCCTTAAGAACCTGTTTATAATCTTTCTTTAAGATTTTCTTTGTTCTTTACTTATGAGCTAGTTACTTGCAGGGAACAGGTCTCGCTGTACCTGAATTTCCTTCTAAAACTTGATTGGTTTTGAATACTGCTCCCCTTCAGTTTCCGCAGAGTGAGTTGATTTTCTGTTACGCAATTTAAGAAATCTTGCTGATACTACATAACTACTCCCTCCGTATCATAATCTAGAAACGATTAGACATTTTTTCTCTCTACTTTATGTCAAATCGTTCTAGAATTATGATAGGAGGAGTACATAAGTATGCATTGGAGACGGGCACGAGTTATGTATTGTATTGTATCATTTGTGTGCTAAATCTTTGTTTCTCTGGGCTTTTTTTCCCGTGGATGGTTGTATATCCTTTTGAACAAAGATTGTTAATATGCTCTTCTGAAGAAGAGTTTTGAAATGGGGTTCTCTTTACATACTCCTTTTAAGTGGTTTTTTCTTTTTTTTAAAAAAAAATAATAAAATCTGAATAATAAAATTGAGTTTTGACAGAATAGAATTTAATGTTAAGATTTAACTTTCCAAAATTTGCCTCACCAGCGAAGCCAGGTGACTGGAGTTGAGCAGAGTGGGTGTTGGAAATTACATAATACCGAAAGTGATATACTTACAGTGAAACCCTGATTTCATTGGCAACACTTAATTTAGTCAATTCTTCTATTGCAGGCTATCTTTTAGAATAATGTTGGTCTCTTACATGTTTTGTTTCCAATTTCAATGCTATAACAAAGCTTACAATATCCAGCTACTATTCAGTATGAGGAGTAAACATTGTTAGGGAAGAAGTCCAATTGAGTTATACTTCATAATTGTCTCTCTGATTGCATTTGATGTTTTTTCTCCTATGCAATAATTATATGATTTCGTATTACTTTGACTTTTAACAGGATCTCAAAGGAAAGGTGTGTCTTAGATTTCTGGACATACTGCTGCATAAACTGTATGCATGTGCTTCCTGATCTTGAGTTTTGGAGAAGAAGTACAAAGAGATGGCGGTACAAATTCATCTGAAACTTACTGTCTATGGCTCGAGTATATTAATTTAAACCAGTTGAATTTTTATACAGTTATTCTTGCAGAACCTATTGTTCAGTACTTGCTCACTTGAACCTGCCCGTTTAATTGCAGTTTGTGCTGATATATAGTATAGGACTATAGGTTTTTGTTTGTTGACCCGTTCTTATAATTATTCTATGGCCAGAAGTGAATTGGTTGATAGAGGAAGACAAGATGTGATGATAAAAGTTTATTAAATATTGTCTCCTATTTAGAATAAAATATAATATCTGAGTTGTCACTTGGTTAATCAAGCAGGCATAGGTTATCCTTTGTTATTTACTACTAGTTTATACTTAATTACTTTTAAACATGGATTTATTTTAACTTCTGCAGTTCACTGTGTTGAGTACATTCAGCTAAATTTGACAACGAGAAAGACTTGGAAGCGATTCGTAATGCAGTTCTGAGATATGGAATTACTCATCCTGTATGTTAATATTTTGCTTTCTAGCCCAAAATGCTTTTAGTAGTTGTTATATACAGAGTATGTGATTTATCTTTGAATTATTTTCTTGATGAAAGAAGATTGGGAAATTATTATCATGGGGCTCCCCATACTTCTATGAGGGACATACTTAACAGGCGGTAGCTTCTGGTCTAACGAGCCCTTTATCATTCATGTCAGAGGGCCTTAACTGCGAGGGCTCTTGCACCGGATAGTTTAATGTTTTTGTCAAGCTACCTGTGACAGACCTTGAGAGCTGGATCATCCAAGGCATTCAGCATGTAACTTACCTTGTTTGAACTACATGTGATCATTGGACCACATCAGGTGTGCTTGTTCAATACACTTTTGGTCTGGTTCTAATTTTTAAGGACCATGATACTAATAAGCTCTTCTGGCCCAGTTTTGGCCATCAGGGTAGGCTTACCTTGGCAACCAGGCTGATTTTTTTTATTAATTTATGGATGGTGGGCTTGGCTTCGTCTTTCCCTTTGTCACTACTCTTACACATTGCTTCAATTGATACAAATGGTTTGTCTGGTACTCAGGTCTGTGTGGGTTTGCTGCCAGTTTGCTGTTGGGCTGGCCTGCCCAGCTTCACATTATATTTACTACCCTGTGGTTATCCTGGCATGCTTGATCATTCAAATTCTGCTCTAGCTAGTTCTTATTTTCCTTTCTTTCCTTGACCTTTTTCATTCCAAGGGGTAGGGAAAGGATTACGGGTTTGATTTACTAGTTACTACTGTCAAATGAAATATTGTGTTCTAAGATTGTGCAGATTCATTGCTCCACTAATATCTGTGGAAGCTGATGGCACACATCAAAGTTAATTTATATCAATGTCATAGATCACTTTCATTTGAATATAGCTGTAATTTTGTGCTTTGTTCGTTTGATGTGTAAGCAGGTAGTAAAATGACGAGACATGATTTATGGCGTGAGTTAGGGGTAAATTCATGGCCAACTTTGCTGATTGTTGGGCCTAATGGAAGGCTTATAGGCAAATATCTGGATGAGGGTCGCCGAAAGTTCCGTGATTTAATGTTTTTTATAATCACAATGTTGATTTTTTGGATTTATTGTACAAAAGACAATTTAATAATGGGAAGTTGAAGCATAAATTATTTTTTCTTTCTATTTTGCGTAGTTGCTAAACCAGAGGAAATATGTGATGATATTATTTCCAGGATTTTTTATTCATTGCATTCGAAACTGTGCATGAATGTTTACAGCACAATTTATCTGGTTCTTTGCTTTAGGATCTCGTGGATGTTGTGGAGGCAGCACTTGTATACTATGGTGAAGAAAATGTTAGATAACACACCCTTCCTCTGCGTTTGGAAAGAGACAATGATCCCGATTGTTGACCTCTCCATTGAAGTTTCCTGGAAAGTTGGCAGTGGATGTGCTGAAATAATAGCTGTTCATTTCAGACAGTAACCACAACCGCATTGTGTGTTCTCTCCTCGTTCATCCCACTCCCCTAGCTTCATGGACTGATTAAATTACATTTGGAGTATATAATAAAGAGGGCGGGGGGTGGGAATTGCATCATTTGAAAATGACACGGTAGTTTTGTCTGGTGTGGCACACATGTTGTCTTTTTAGACTATCATTGTTAACCACCCTCATTAAGTTATCCACCTTTTGCTGTAAATCTTTTATCTTTATACAATGTGACTCATTAACTGATGGAAAATTGGTGCATCACATTGTTTATCTGTGTTTGAAATATGTCTCCAAGATGGAGTTGTCAATACCCGTCAAAAAAAAGAAAGAAAAAAAGATGGAGTTTGTCATAAAAAGAAGTGAGAATTTTTATATTAGAAAGACAATATGTATTTTGGGAGCTATTTGAGATGATAGATAAAACATTTGAGGCATGTACATTGAGAGACGTATGACCATATGAGATTATCTCCCCCTCTGTTATACTTTATTTGCTTCTCCTTTTGTTATTCTCCTCTGCGTGTCTACCTGGCCAGTTTAATTTTTGTATATGCCAGTTATTTAAATGCGAAGCCTACTAACCTTTCAGCTTGTATGTTGGAAATTTTCATTTTGGTATGGAGACACGATGAGATCAGAAATGCTCACCAAGGAACTGTGGCTTGTTTCTTTCAAACTGCAGTTGTGACGATCTGGGTGGCACTTATTTACACAAGTTGGAAGCTCAGAGAGGGAGGTTTACGTGATGGTAGTTTTGATGATGCTGCTTTCAACAGACCTCAGGTAATCATTTTGAGCTAGTTGCACAGTTTATTTTTTATTCTTCACTCTATCAGGTGAATTAATTTTCTTTGCAAAACTTTTATCTGTGTTGTAGTTGTAGAAATATATTCCAAACTGATACTTATTGCAGCTGTGCGTTTGCAGGGCTTGCTATAATCAAAAAAAATGTTCTTTATGTTGCAGATACTGAAAACATGCTTTGAGGTATGTCTATACATTCTAAAATAATATACATCTTGGCTACTTTTCCTGTAAGGTGCTACATCATACTCCGTTTGCTTATTTTAGATCTACACTTTTTTTCTTCGATACTCCTTTGCAATTAAGGCAGGAGAGAGGTAGAGAGAGAAAATAATCGGGGCTTGTGATTGGAGAAAGATAGAGAGAAAAAAATATTGGGGCCATGTGAATGAAGCAATACAGAGAAACTATTGACAATTAAAGAAAGTTAACATCTAATTTCATATTCCTTTCAAGAAAATGTAACATTTAATGAAAAAAACGGACTCTGTTTCATTTTAGTGGCCAAAACACTAATGGTGTATTTTCTTCTGGATGCTAGTTTAATGAGTGTAAGTGGAATTGCCTACTTTTCTGAAAGTTAAACATTGCTTTGAAACTAAATTTGGAAGGTCTTGTTGTCATTGCCTACATTATACTTATGTTGGGGAAGATCATATGGCTCTTGACATGTAACCTGGCTTTCAGTAGTTCAGTTAAAACTGCTTATCAATTACAAAGTAGTAGTCACTCTTCTCTGAATGTGGTGTGTATATTTGTAAGGACCTATGATGACTTTATTATTGGAAAGTGAAGATCAAGAATGTACTCTTTAATATAGTCAGTAGGGAATGGACTTTCAAGATAATAACTTTGTTTCTCATGTTTAATTAATGTTTCAGGGAGATTATTTTGTCAGGAGATGGTCCTTACACTTGCTGGAAATGGAACCAAGGGATCTGACTACAAAGGAGGATGAAGAGGAACCTCTCAGGCATGAATAGAAAAGTGGAACATATCTTCTATATGCTCATTTATTAACTTTCAAATTCAAAATTTCTAATTGTGGTTGTTTAAACTCTGCATCAATTATTTGAAGATTCTTATTGCTCACTTATTTATGTTGCTTTCAGCTCCTCAATTCTCCATGGGATGTCTGTTTTGACCCTGTCCAAGAGAATGTTTATATGCAATGGCTGGACAACATCAGATTTGATACATAATCTATCAAATGAAACCACATAGCTTTTAGCGGTGATGTTATGAAAGAAATTTGAATGGTTCAGTATGGTTATGGAACTATCATCCTGTTTTATTGCAGTTGGGCTGAAAGTGCTAGTTTAATTCTCTTGCTGATGGGAATTTTGGCATATTGCTGTTCTTCCAATTTCCCTATAAGTCTATACTCTTATCTCATGGAAGTTTATAACACTAATGAGGATGAAAGATTTTCTTCTCTCCATCCTCTTTTCTTTCATTTTTCCAGGGTTGGATTCATGGACAGCAAAGTGATATCTATTGCCATTATGTTTGTCTTCTTTGCTTATCTGTATCATGCTTCTCAACTTTTGTTCAACAATGAAATTGTGATCTATTCAATCCATGATAGTTGTGTGTTATTTCTATAATTTCAGCTCCCTAACATGCACAATTGCTTTGGGGAAGTTTTCAGGAGAAATTCATGTTTTTAAAAAGGGTATTGCTATTCATAGCTTTAGGGCTATGCATAAAGATTATAAATTGAGATCAATAATGTGAAATTTGCATTGAAAAGTGAATATGCATTTTTATATAAAAAGATTCCATTGAAAAATAAAAAATAAAATCAATATAATAAATGTGTATTCACTTTTCAACGGAATATTTTCATATTATAAATGTTTATTGCATTTTTCAGTGCAGTTTAATATTTTTATGCATAGTCCTACCCCTAAGGCCTATGAATAGCAAAACCTTTAAAAATCCTACTTTTTTTTAGAACTGCAATGCAAGAGTGTCTTTTTTTTTTTCCCCTGTGGGCATTTGTATTAAGATTCCAGCTGTCACCTTAGTTTTGTATTGAGTCTCACTGATGTGCTGATTATAGTCCTTTTTTACCTCTTTTTTGGTAATAGCTCTAAAACACGTCATTGCACAACCTTCTGGATGTCTTTTTATCTCAGGTATATTATGTTATAATCTGCAGGTAATTGTACAGTAACTTATTGGGAGCTATGTTAATTTAGTCTTATGTATAATGCATGTCTAGATATGAAGAGCGCGTATATTGCCGATAGTGAGAGTAGCTCTATTCGAGCTCTTGATCTCAAGACTGGAGGATCAAGACTGCTGGCTGGTGGTGATCCTATTTTCTCTGACAATCTGTTCAAGGTGAATTTGTTTCCTCTTTATAAGTTGTTTCCATTTTTTTTGTCGGCACTTTGAAAATGTTTGCGTGTGTTGTGCTATTAATCACATAACTGATGCTAGAATATTACCTTTGTTGCTGCTATTTCAGTTTGGTGATCATGATGGAATAGGTGCTGAAGTACTTCTTCAACATTCCATTAGGTGTTTGTTTTGGACAAGATGCCAAGTTTATGTGCAGATTCTTATATCACAAAGGTAAAGTCGGTAAACTGGAGTAGCTGAAACACATTTTTTTTCTTTTGTAAAATTATTAAGCATTCAAGTTGCTGATTGTAACATCTAGAATTCCCTGTGGCAACTTGTGATATTTTTATTTTTTATTTTTACTTGAGGGCAAATAATCGATGTGTCAGATTCTTGCTTAAAACATTTCATGCGTGCTAGGCGGATATACTTTATTCCTCTATGTCAAGATGTTGTCTCCTTTGGTTGTTCTAGTCAGTTTGTGGGTGTCTCTCTCTACCCTAGAGATTCATTAGGACCAAGCAAATCTCAGAGTTTGTTCAAATCTTCTGAGAGTGCTAGCTTAATCCCTTTACCATGTGTAATGATCTATAGCTTCGTATTGCAGCAGCCAGAAGACATATTTTTTTCCAAACTGCCATGATATGTGTTACTCTTTCCTGTAGATACTGACACACTTTGTGAATAGGGCATAGACATGAACTTTAGTGACCTGACATCAATTTCCAGAATTCCAGATCATCGTGCAAGACCTTTACATATAATAAATTTCAGTGAACCAACAGTGTCTCTGAGCAGTTCTGCACATAGTTGTAGCTTTTGTTGATCTTTATACCCGTAACTCTTGTGTCAATATGATGGCTCGTGTTTTTAATCTACTAGTGACCATCTCTTTTTTCATTAAAAAGTATTAAAGGTCGTGGATATTTTAGGAGGCGTCAATACTCAATAGTCAGGTGTAGCCTAATTAGAATACGCAGGGAATCTAGACTTTTTGAAAATGCAGTGTCAATTACAGCTGCGTACGTGTTTGTTCCCTGCATTCTTTTTCAATCAATCAAGGTCCTGACCATTGTTACTTTTTTGTTGGTTTTCAAACTGCCTTTTTGTGAGGAATGGTTGGGAGTTGGTTGTGATGCTATCTTAAGTATGGTTGAATCTTGAAGGCTAGGCCCTTACCCGCCTTTTAATGCCAATGTAGAAGAATCATGTGGATGGTCATTAACTAATAGTGGCTAGTTTGGACCCATTGTTGACTTGGTAAACAAGTCCTTTCAGAATTCTTGTTCCGGCTTTCAATGCCCATGGTAATCTCTCTTTTGCTTTATTCAATGGGTCTGCCTCATACAGTTTGTTTTTAGATGAGTGAATGCAATCGCTATAAGCTCCACTGATGACCTCAAGTTCCTCAATGGGGTAAGATGTTTAGGTTGCATTTTAAATTCATCTTACTTTATGCCTGCCTGTAGTGCTGTCAGTTATCTGAATGATGGTTTCTGTTGCTTCTAAATGCTTAGGTGTTGTGCTCTTTTTATTTTTAGGCTTCAATGAATAGAAAAGTAGACAATTAAGCTAGTTGTTTGTGTTTCATAATCAGATCAAGAGGCCTCGTCCATTGAAAAAGCGAGTCACTACTATAGCTGGGGACTGAAAAGCCTGGAATTCAGGATGGTAATCTTTACAGCTGAGGTGAGACATCTTTTTATTAAATTAAATTGTGGAAGTAATTTCAATGTTTGTATGGTTCCTTTATTCTCCTACTACTTTTATTATGGTGCAATTTATAAAGTGGTTCGTGCCTGTGGATTATTTGGTAATGTTAGTCTCATTTTCATGGTTCTCATGATATTTAATGTTATTTCAATTGCATGCTTAAAATTTTGGCTCAGATTCGACATAAGGTGCTTGATATTTTTATTTTTATTGCATGATTTCTTATTTCATCCGGTTTTGGGATAATTCAAATTACAGATTAATCAATATGAGGTTGGCAAAAACTACAGAGTGGCCTGCAATAGACAAGTTTTCATATTCAATGTCGTACGCTAGTAGAGTTTACGAGTATCAGACCTTGTTGTTATCAACCAGAATTAAATCTAGGTTTAGTTGGACCAGAAGGTATTCATTTCATGCTACTGGTAAGGTTCGGTAACAAAGCTGATTTCAGTAGCGTGGTGCTATTTCTTCCAGTCAGATACTTGTTTGGCAATAGTTAAAATTTGCACTTATAAGAAAACAAAGATTAATTGCTTGAATAGATCTCTCTTCTTTCCCTTTTCTTTTTTTTTTTTTTTTTTTTTTTTTTTTCCGCACTCTTTCTTTCTCTCTTTTCTTTTTCCCTTGCTGATCAGCTTCTGCTTTTTCATCACAACCAACTCTACTCTCACAGTCGCCTGCGGTAATTATAACACTATTCACTAGTCTTCTTTATTAATTAACTTTTCCTTAAATTAGTTTGGTTAGTTATTGTTACTCATACCACTTGAAGTGGAAACCATAGGATATGTGCAATCTTAAAAGAAGCCTCATTGGTTCTTGTGTCTTTTTTTTTGTTTCTTTTTTGTTGTATTTTTTTTCACTGGTTCAGGGAGAAACTTTAGGGTGGAAATTGGAAAGGCGAGGGTATTAAGGATTCTGTTGAAATAGTTTTTAGGCAGACCCACAGGCAGCCCCCTTGATTTGGAAATAAGTACGACTTTGGTTGCCTGTATAGCTGTTATATGTGGTACTTTTTGGTTTACGCTATTGGACCAAAGTGAGATGTGGATTAAATGCGTAAATGGCTTATAAATTGCCTTTAATGTTCACTTTGCATCGCAGCTTTCAGAAGCCATCAGGACTTGTTGAAGCTGCCCAATGGTGAGGCTTTTCCTTTAAAGACACCTTGTAGTGCTTGTATTCTGCAGAATATAATCCATGTCAAATGGGTCTTTTCTGAAACTAGTGAGATTACACATTCCTGTGCTTCACTACTTTCATAAATACTCTACTTTTGAATCGCATTAAAATAGTTGGTTTGAGGCATTCTGCTTTTTAAAGACTTGATCAATCTTGGCTATTTTTGGACCTTTAGATAAGACTGCTTTTCATTTCACAGCAATCAATCAAACAACCAATCAAAGCCATAGTCCTCATATAGGGTCGGCTTACATGAACAAAAATTGATTATTTTTGGGTGTAGTCATCCGCATAGATTTTCCTCTATCATCCACAAGATTTTCACCATACAGCAATAATCAGGTTTAATTGTTTTGAAATGGTAAGGGTGCATGCAATGATATTTCAAACCACACACAAATAGCTAAAGCCTAAAATTGCTAAGCAATAATGTACCTGTCAGATCTGCCTCAGATATGCTGTCTGCTTTTAGGGTTCGTAATACATGTGTTCTTTTCTTTACCAATGTTTGCTGTATTGCAAGAAAATCTTGATAGCTGATACTCAACAATAAGTTGTATACGATAATTAGTGATTTGAACCAAAGAGAACGCTGACTTTTGACCTTAGAGATTGAAGGGCGTGCGCCTCCTGACTTTCCAAGGACCAAAAACCATGAAGACGTTTGGCGGAAGGCGTTTAATTTCACCTGGATACAACAGATTGGGTCACAGTGAATGGTGCTGTCATCCTTGAAGGCAATCTGTACCCTTAGGATAATCTGTACCTGAAGGGTACCGATTTCTCAAGGTCTTTTTTTTCTTCCTCTTTCCTCTCTTCTTTCTCTCCCATTATACGATATTGACCATGTTGAACTCTTGTGTGACGGGCCCCTTGAATACATCTTTTTATTTCTTCCTTTGACTGATACTTGCAATATTTGATTTACTATTTGCAGGAAGCTCGCAGTAAGTTCAATGTGGACCAGAGCCAGAATATGCAGTTGTTTTGTCCACACCAGCGGGCGTCCCGAAGGGAATCTTGGCACATCGGCAGGTTGGTTAGTTGGCGGATGGGTCTGTAGACGGATCTACCCTACCATTTCAAGAGATCATCTCGCCCTTCTGCAATCTTCGGGAAGAGTTATTGCAAGGCATGATGCCTTCTTTCTACTTATCTTTCTTTCTTGCAATAAATGTTAACCTACTGTTGGAGAAAGAAAGGCCACAATATCTATTGCCCTTCAACACAGAAAAAAGAGTTGCCTGCTAGAATCTATTTTTGGAATTCAATTCATACAATTAATTTTTGGAGAGGCCAATGGCTCAACGCCAATGTACAACAGTCACGAACTCAAGACTAACGTATCAGTATGTTGAGTAGAGGGCTATGTAGCGCACGGTAAGGGGTAGAAGTGTCCGAACTGAAGAAGGAGAAAGAAAAATGAATCGGGTGAATTGTTTGGACAATTAATCTATAATTATTAAAATTTGATAGAACATGAAGCAAGATATCTAGTATGAGAGAACTCTTAAATGTTTTAAAATAACCAATTTTACAAACAGATTCCTTCTTTCCTAGTAAAATGCGGCGAGTATAAATGCCAATATACTATCGGAGTATAATGCTCAAACTATCTCATGGGCGGACCTCGGATTTGTTGGGCGGAAACATTTAGATAATTCAAATCAATTTATTTATTATCTAAAATGGTACAAACAATTTTAAAAAAATAAACTACAAACACTATACTTGTCATTACAATCCAGTATTATTAATTTAGGGTATTTTTTTTAAAGCGGTGGTTGATTAAAAATTAAGTAATTTCTTAATACACACTCTTCTTTTCTTTATATTTTACTAATGATAAAATGGAGAAAGAAAACCGGTTATTTTAAGGAAAAGTGGTCTCTTTGAATTTATTTAAAGAACCTATTTTTTTTTATAACAAAACTGGTATTTCTTCTTCTTCCCTTGGGCTCCTTCCATTTTTAATACCTGCCAGTACTGAGGAAAGAAAAACCTCGTGACGTCAATAAAAAACTGGTCTTTTGGTTCTTTTATTTTAATACCAAAGAACCAGAAACTAGTTTGGACTTTTGAGGAAGGCTTGATCTCTTTTATTTACTGAGAAACCAGTTTTTAGAACGGTCTCTTTGATAAATTTGTTTCTTTCCTTTTTTTTTTTTTCTTTTTTTTTTTCTTCTGAAACCATTTTGTATTCTTATTCTTTCTTTTTTTTTTTTTTTTTTTTTTTTTTCTGAAAATGGGTGATAATGTAGAGGTCCCGCCTGTCTTCCAGCATTTTTATGTTCCACACACAATCCACAGATGCGTGGATTGAAACTAATCTTATTCAATTTATAGGGGCCATTGATGATAAGTATTCCTCCCGTAAATAACGGTACGTAATAATTTCAACCAATTGTATCTTTTGTTAATTTTTGCTAATATAGCTAATGGTAGATTAGAAAGATTAGGTGGGGTGGGTCCCAAAATAGGGAGGGAAAAATATTGGTAGGAAATGTCTGTTAGCAATCGAGACAGTGAACTATGACTTTTTCAATATTGTTTATATTGGGTAGGAATAAGGAGTTTAAAAGAGTTAATTGAGACCAAAAATTAAGAAAAGTTGTACAATTGTTGCAATTTTTTTGTTACAAAAAAAACGCCAAAAAAGGCAATTTGTTTGAATTTTATTTCTGTTAACGGAGAGGAGTACAGAAAACAATGAAACCAGAAAACTAGCGGTTGAGGACGGAGAACTTCCATAGAGGAATGAATGGAATTCATTCATACATTGAAGAGAGGGTTTTTTTGTTCCAGCCATTAATTTAATTTGGTGACACACAAATGTCCTGCCATGTAGATAGAAATTGATCGAAAGTGTTTGTCGGATTTTTTGAGGTTTTGATTTAGCGCTCAACATTCATGTGTCAAATGTAATTTTACAAAAATAAACCGAAAGCATGTGTGTAAGTCGTGGATTTTTCAAATGTTATTCCCAAGGAGTCGTATTAGAACATGTTTTCCTGGATTTATAAACAGTTTAGTTTCAAAAAACATGTTTGGGAGTTCTTGGGGTGATTATGAAGCTTTTGAAATGTCAAAACTATAGTTTTATAAGTTTTTGTGCTTCATAGTTATTTGACAAAACACACAAGCCATATCTTCAAAGAGTGGCTTTCCAAAACAAATTAATGTACAAATTTTGTTGAATTCTAAATTTTGTCAAGAATCCAAGAGCCAACAGTCTACAATCGGCCATTTAAGGCGGGGATCCAAGATTCTAAAACTGGGCGGACAAATTACGAAACGTTACGCCTTTGAAATAAATCAGATTGTCGCTCTCGCGGATATTTTTAAAAGAAAAAAAGCATTGCATACTATCATATAATTGAAGTTTAACGATGTCAAATCCAATTTAAAATCCTTACAATCCAAAATAGCAGCTTATAAACATACATAGGTTCGAATGAAAAACATAAAAATTACAAATTCATCCTCTGAGTTTTCATTAAAACGATCAATTACTACAAGTTACAACTCTAATTCAATTACCAATTTGTTCATAACTCAAACAAAACGATTTGCGATATTTTACAACATTTAAATTATAAGGAAACTTTTTTGTTAGTATTTGACATGAAGAGGTTTTGTATCAAGTTGCCTTAATGCTCTGTAATGGCTTTATTTGCTGATTCAGAAAATCTTGGCTTGAATGCCTTTATTTTGCTTAAACGTTAACATTATTTTCCGAATGGTGATCAGTTCTAAAATTTATTTTTTTCAGTTCATAGCGTCGCTTTGTTAATTCGGCTTTCACAATTTGGTTTTTGCCTCTCATGTGTTTGAATGTCTGAGCAAAATGTGTATATAAGGGACTCTGAACCATTTTTCCTTGCTTGAGTTTCTGGAATTGTTCATTCGCTTCCGGTCTATTATTGTAAGAGGATGAAGTCTGTTTGTACCAATCATTAGCTTTCGAAGTAAAAAGTTTGACGAGAAGTTTCAGAATCATCTCCAGGAGAAATAACCTCTTCAATATCTTGTCAAGCCCCAAAGCACTAGAGACAGCCTACATGTTACATGGTAGGATCTTGAATTTCCGTTCATTTATGCGAACCAAGGTTTTGGATTCTCTTGCAATTACAGCATAAGTAATTAAGTATATATAGAGTTTACACGTTCAATTTAAGTTTAATGAAGTGAATTAAGTGAAGAGAATGCACCTTAAGTTGTATGGGTGGGGGGAAAGGGGTTGGAGGGGGTGGGTTTCAGGTGAGTTGCAATCAAATTACTTTCTTCTGTTAGGTGCTTTGGAGCTCTAGTTTCCCYTTTTAATTGTACCTGGCCTACATGTATTGTCCAGGGGAAGCAAACTTCTTGGGAGGTGTYGCATCAGTGAAAGGTGTTAAGGGCTTTGATACTGATGCTGCCAAAAGAAGGTTCTTTGAAATTTATCTTGAAAAGGTGATTATATTTCTGGTTTAATTGCCTTAATATTCACATCATTAGGATTTGGTCATTGTGTTGCTAACTTATGCCTTAAAACCAYGGTCCATTTTTTAGTATGCAAAGCCAAATTCTGGAATTGGATTCCCAGGTGCTCTTGAGCTCATTAGCCAGGTATAAATTTACCCATTGAAATCAAAATAATTCATAAATGGCGTGGCAGAGTTCTAACATTATAATGGACAGTGCAAAGCTAAGGGCCTCAAAGTTGCTGTTGCATCTAGTGCTGATCGAATCAAAGTGGATGCGAATCTAGCTGCTGCAGGTCTGCCAGTTGACTTGTAAGATTTATGAATAGTTGAAGCTCTCAACTTCTAACA
>SNQN01007249.1:12500-34373 GCA_008642245.1 Bassia scoparia | reverse complement strand
GGCACCAAGGATGGAAATGGGCAGGCTCCCTCATCAAAGGCAGACAATGGAGACAAACGTTCGAATACGCAGTCAATTCGGCTTCTCAGCATCAAAACCAATGAAACCGAATATGAACTTGTTAATCCTGGGATACAGATGTGTTAGCTGCTGGGGCTAATTCTCTTGAAAATCAAGTCGGACTCGCAACTGATTTGTGGTCAGATAACGGAGAGTTCGAGGGACAAGAAGACCGGGATGAAGATTTAATGTACTTAACAAGGTACGAGAGCTTTCCTAGAAACTCAAACATTTTCTCTATAAGTCACATCCCTCGGTCTGAAAACAATCAGGCAGATGCAATTGTCTCGCTTAGCTAGCTCAGCTGAGTCTTCGAGCCTCGAACCATCACATTGGAAGTACGAAGAACTAGTTATTAATGAAACAATCCACCATGCCTCTGCGGATTCGGTGGGGCCACTTTGGATGGATCAGATAATTCGAACCTCCGGCCCGCATGAGCAGCTACCTTGTATGACCCAAAACAGGCTGACAGAGTAGAACTCAGGCTCGATGTTCGAATGGTATGAAGGTAGTCTCTACAAGAAGTCTACCACCATCCTTTGCCTTCGGTCGTACACGCGGATGGAAGGAGACTACATCCTTTCGGGAAATACATACGGAGCTTGCAGGCAGCCACCAAGGGGCAAGAACCATGGCAGGCATAGTTCCGTTCGGGCAGGATATTACGGCCTCGCTTCAGGAAGAGGCTCATTGACTTGATCCAAATGTGGAAATGCCAGAAGAACGACTCAATCCTCACCGGGCCTGCCAACCATGCTCATTCGGCCATTCTGCCCACTTTGCCATTTCCGACAAGTGGGGCATGGATCTGTTTGGGACCATTTCCCCAAGCTTCGGCTGCAACGGGAAAGTCCTCATAGTCGAGTAGACTACTTCCCAAGTGATCGATGCCGGAACCCTTCTGGCATCCATCCCTGAAACAAGTTCAGCAATTCATCTAGAGGCAGCATCTCACCCGGTTTGGATACTACGGTTCTTGTAACAGATAAATGGGAGACAGCGTTGTCAGGGCGAAGCGAATAAGGAGTACTGTGCTCGGTTCGGGCTATCAACATCTCCGAGCAACTTCAGTAAGACAGGCCTCAGACCAATGGACAGCAGGAGGCTGCCACAAAGGTCATTTTCTCCGAGGAATTTAAAACAAGTTAGAAGGCTCCAAAGGAACTTGGGTCGTGGAATTACCGGGTTCTTATGGTCTGCTCGTTACCACGACGCCAAAGAGCTTACAGGTCATACACCCTTCTCTTTGGTGTATGGCAGCGAAGCAGTCCAACCTTGAAGTCGGGATACCATCCCCTCGGGTCACATTCTACGATCATGGACCAGAATGAAGAAGTTATAAGAAGATTGACCATCGACCTGTGCCCAGACTCGGGGCAATGACCTTGCTAAGTCCATCTCCTACAAATAGAAAATCACAAGGTTCTTCAATCAGCGAGTTAAGGCTCGGAGATTACAAGTAGGGGAGTTGGTGGCTTCGGAGATTCGAGAGCAACAGGTCGGTGAAAACCACTTTGGGCAAACTCAACCCCAACTGGCGGAAGGTCCATATCGGGTACAGAAACATCAGACCCGGAACGTACAGACTCGAGGACACAGAAGGCAACGGCCTCCCTCGGCTGATGGAATGGGACAACCTGCGCAAATACTACGTCTGACGGTTAAGACTTATTGTTTTTTAATTTCTTTTTACGCTGTGTTAACACGACAAAGCACATTGTCAGTTTTCCTCGTCCGAGACCCTGACCGAGAACATGCTCAGCAGCCCTGCTATGACTAGCAACTCTTGTAATAAAAGCATTAATAAAAGTCTTCCATTCTGCGCCAATTTTCATGTTTCATTACACGTGCTTACCCTCGAGAATTGAACTGCTTCACCTTCGGGGCAAACAAGCCTCGGAGGCCACCCCATTGGAAAACAAAGGTGAACATGGCCAACACTCGGGTCAGATGCAGGTAATAAGCAGTTAAAGCATTCAGAAAATCCAATAAAAAAGCTAGACTCAGCTGGCCAAAGGAAAATATTCATAAAATAAAAGCCAGACTCGGCTGGCTAGGCAGATAAATATTTAAAGTTGGAACCAGACTCAGGCTGCAAAAATAGTTGGTTACAGAGGTCGGGAATCTACACCGACCAACAAGAGTTAGAAATTCATTAGTTATTACAAATTTGACCAAAAACTGGTCAGCAGAAAAACTGAAAGTAAAGATAGTCCCACGGGCTACTCTGGAGAGCTGGCTGCCTCCTCAGGCATCATCATCATCAACACCTTTCCCTTTTGCCGCCGAGGCCTTAGAGCGAAGCAGCACGGTCTGGTGTGGATGTTCTTGGCAGCTGGGCTCCAGGTAGTTTGCAACGACTCGGTCTGTTTGAGACTTTGAACAAATCTCAAGCTGACCTCTTCGATCGGCGTCGAGATCTGAGCAACGCTCCCGAGCGAACGACCTCATCATACCTGTCATTGATGCAGCCAACTG
Source organism: Bassia scoparia (assembly GCA_008642245.1). Taxonomy (NCBI): domain Eukaryota; kingdom Viridiplantae; phylum Streptophyta; class Magnoliopsida; order Caryophyllales; family Amaranthaceae; genus Bassia; species Bassia scoparia. The sequence goes on along the minus strand of SNQN01007249.1, from coordinate 31,832 downwards.
GTCGGGGACCACAGCATTAAGGCAGCCTACATCTGAGTTAGAGCATTGGTGACGCCCTGTTTTGAATGAGGTCTGCCCTAACTTGACCTTGTATTGCGCGACCTCAGGAGTGCCAGAACCAGTGCTCACACCGCCTGCCACAGCAGCCCAGTTCACTCCCTCTCTGCGATCGAGGTGCGTGCACCGACCAGTCCTTGATTTGTAGCATTCCCTCTTGGCAATTATCTTCTTTCGCCTGGCAGCCCGGTTCATAGCTTGGACCGGTTCATTTTGAGGTTCTGCCTCTCCTCCTTCCACTTTCGGAGTCCTCCTCTCCTTCTGCAGCTCCCCAGCTCCCTTGTCCTTATCCTGACAATCTGCACCTTGCGCTCAAGAGATCGCATTCTTTGGCATGGTGGAAAAGGAGGGATGAGGGCATGCATCCTCACGTCAGTACAGTGGAAAACACAATCGGGAATATGTCAAACAAAAAGGAATTCATGGCATGATAAAATATAATGAATGAAATATGAAGTATAAAGTTACCTCGGTCAATTACAGGACTTGAGTCTCGGTCTCCCGAGTTCAAAAAGCTTCCTTCTTCATCAAACTCAGACAGTCCTCTGATGGACGATCTCCTTCAGAGCAGACTCGGCCCTCTTAGATTTTAGCTCCCTTTGCAGTTTAGTCAGGGGAACCACCGGCCAGCCTCAGGATTCCACCTCGGGCCTCCTTCGCGGAATGGGGGTGTCTGGAACCCCCAGTCAGGTCAGTAATGGGGACGAAGTCCTGGAAGTTGTCGATGAACAGGGGGTTCGGGGCTTAGGGGGATTAGCAGGAGTCGCCTCATCCGGTCGGTCTCCCGGACCGCCTCTAGGCCCCCGGAAGCTTCCTGGGGGTTCTACAGGTCGCAAGCTATTTGTTTTTCAGGGGATATACGGAAACATAAAGGTGAAAAGAAGGGGAATTCGCATAAGAAACCACCTCGGTAAGAGGGAAATGGAGATGTTACAGCCTCCATCTCGGTGCCAGGTCTAATGCGAACAGGATTCAGCCGCCTGAGATCGTGTCCGCCATTCCGAGTTCCCGAACTTACCAGCCTCTGCAACACGAAGGAATAACGTATTAACAACAAAAACAAAACTTCATCAAATGCAAAAATTGAAAAGGCAACTTTATAAAGTCGGGACAGTTAACGATGGGTAATATTACACCCTACCTGGAGACACTTTTTACTTAGGCCACACATGCCAGATAGGTGTTCGTTCTTGCAAGGAGCGTGTTGTCCATTAACCACTGCCGAAGAGCTTCGGGCCAGAGAGGAATATGTTCCCCGAGGACCATTCTTTCCCTCAGGAAGAGAGGGCTACCACCCCCTCGGATTGTTCATTATCAGCGGCACTTGTTTAGTTCTAAGATCAAAGTTAGGACGATTCAGCGTCCTACCCGAGGAAGTCCCAGGCGTAGGCTAATACAAAGCGACTCCCGACGAAGCCCTTCCAGCTGGATCGGTCCGGCCCCAGGACTTGTAAGCCTTCCGCACTGAAAATATCCACCAACCGGGGCATACTGCTCACCTTGACACTCACTCAGCTTTGGAAAATATTTCTGAAGAGGGTTCAGGGGTCGGGGGGTTTGCCCAATCCAATGACAGTATGACAAGAAACCAACTATTGTGTGCAACAGGATTGGCATCAGATTGTGCAAGGCACAGGTGACTCTGTTATGCAGCAAGCAAAGGATATAAGGATCGAGGGGAAATCTAAGGCCATCTCCAGGTGACCTTTATACAACAGCCACGGTCCCTTGGAAGATGGCTGGTGACCGACTGCTCGAATGGGGTATGTACCTGTAAGGGGGAGGAAGAAGAATTTTGTGGCTCTCCAGAGTTAGCTCCTCAGCAGCCTTGCTGATAGTGCTTCTCAATGTAGAAGAAAACCGGGTCCCCTCTCGTTATTCGGTACCCTCTTGCCCAGTGTCGAAGTCCCAGCCATTCTGTCATTTTGAAAGTCACCTTATCATCTACAAAATTTACCGTCTAAATTGTTACAGTCCGTGCCCGTCTTCCTTACAAGTTACCACCTTGCCATGGTAAAACACCACCACCTTACTAATTCTTCTCCCTCGGGCTCGGGAGTCAAGGGTGGGGTCTCTATTGGAATGGCAATCTAAGATATGCGGGTTATGTAACAACACTCGGTATTGGTCACACCCTCGGGAGAGTCTCTCCGATCCAGGAATAGGTATCCATCTCTAAGGTCAATACATATTCTACAATCGGAGGGTCGCTCCTGGTCGGGTCGAGGGTACAGGAACTGAAGTGATCAATACTGGTCGTTACCGCAGGTCACTCTAAGGGTTCCTTCTTTCTAAGTCATACATCAGTTAAAGTCATCCGAGCTACGCTAATACTACATCTAAGTCAAAAATACAAGCCCCTGAGTCGGGGAATAAACAGGACTACTACTAAGGTCAGATGCAGAGCAAACCTCCATAACTACTATGCACAACAACAAAAGAAACCTAATCAAGGGAGTCCGAAATTTTAACGTACCTTTAATCGGAGTCCCTAAGTAGGGAAAAGTCCTTCGCCCTAGCTCGGTCGTACTCCGTATCCCCGTGATGGGCAGGAAATCCTCAAATTTTAAGGCACTCTAGAGAGAGAAGGAAACCACCTAAAATCTAGAGGAGAGGAGAGAGCTTTCTAGAGAAGAGAAGAGAGACTTCTTAGAAGAGAGAAGAGAGCCCTTTTTAAGAGAGAGAAGAGAGCTTTTTTGAGAGAAGAAGCTAAAGATGGAAAGTGGTAAATGTGAAATTGAAAAATTACCAAACTTTACTATTATATAGTAACAGTAGAAGATGAACAGTTACTCTGACAAAAATCAAGTACCACTTTAATATTAAATATTGAAAGTGGTATAAAACGTCCACATCCATCCTACCAGATCAGTCAATCCACACTTGTGAAAATAATTCAAGTTTTCCTTTTCCCAGGTTGGTACCCTCGGGAATCCAGGATTTATGTTTCTTTTCCCGGGCTGTTACCTCGGGAATCAAAGGACAAGATCTTTTTTCCCGAAGGTTGGTACCCTTCGGGATCCAAGATTATGTTTTCCTTTTCCCGAGGCAGGTACCCTCGGGAATCAAGGACCTTGGCTCTCTTTTTCCGATGGTTGGTGTCCTCGGGAATCCAAGGTTTAAAGATTTCCTTTTCCCGATGTTGGTGCCCTCGGGAATCAAAGGACAAGATTCCTTTTCCCGAAGTTGGTACCCGGGAACCAAGGATTATGTTTTCCTCTTCCCGAAGTTGTACCCTCTGGAATCAGGATTATGTTTCACTTTTCCCGATGAGTGTACCCTCGGAATCAAAGGATTATGTTTTTCCTTTTCCAGGCTGGTACCTGGAATTCAAAAGACCTGGTTTCCTTTTCCCGAGGTTGGTGCCTCGGGAATCCAAGGTTTGCGTTTTTCCATTTCCCGAGGCTGGGTACCCTCGGGAATCAAGTGACTTAGATTTAATTTTCCCAAAGGTTGGTACTCTCGGGAATCCAAGGGTTTGAGCTTTCGATCTCCCCTTTCCCTAGACTGATACCCTCGGGAATCATAAGGACTTAGATTTCCCCTATTTCCCGAGGCTGTACCCTCCGAGAATCAAAGGACCTATTTTCCTTTTCCGAGGCTCATTAGACCCTCGGGCTTGGAATTTTGGGCTTATTAGCCCCTCGAGAATTCTAACCGTCGAGGCTCATTAGCCTCGGGCTCAGAATTTGGGCTTATTAGGCCCCTCGAGATTCTAAACCGACGGGCTCATTAGCCCACGAGGCTCGGGCCATTTTGGGCTTATTAGCCCTTCGAGAATTCAATAGGCTCACTCGCCCTCGGACTCAGCAAAATTGGGGCTTCTTACCCTATACCGGACAATGATACAAGAAATCGGCCTAAACAATGGCATCATCCCTCACAGAGGGGCCAATTACTTGATTCAACAAACCACGGCCTAAGTGACTTCCCCTATCGGAGCATGTCTCGGCCGGTCGTTTGGTCTTGACCTTCGAACAAGTGGCCTAACCGGCTACTTGACTAAATCCCTGACCGTAGTACCTCCAAACCTCATAGGGTTCCGGGAGTTCCAGACCAGCCAGAAGGACTCGAGGCATGATTCGCTTGACACCTAACCTCTCGGTCCTCGGTGTATTAATATTAAGCGTGGGCTATTGTCCCGCCCATATGGCCAGGCGCCACGTTGGCTATTAGTGGGCCCCACCACATACCCAAAGAAAAGGGGATATTGTGGCCCACGAATTAAAGGTTACCCCTCAATAGGTTACGAGACAAGTCTGAACATTGTTGCCCAGACTTCTGTCCCACTTGCTGAAATGACAAAGTTTGTCCCACATGGTGAAAACATCAACAGTCAAACCTCACCAGTCCCCCCCATATAAAAAAGGTGAGTTGGTGAGTTTCACTCCAGTACTAATTCTGAAACCCACCGAGTCTAGTCTAGCACTTATATCTAGCTTACTCGACCTCAGTTAGGTCTCTTTGCTGGACTTAAGGCATCGGAGGGGCGCTTTTCCCGGAAAATTTCCCCGGGGTAGTCACCTTTGCAGTGTTTGCAGGTTGCCGGAAGAGGACTAAGGTCATTCATCAGGACGTTGACGGAAGCACGTGCGTTGCCAGCTGTCATCCCCAGTTCTTATTTACTCACCCTATTTTCTTACTGTATTCTTTTGTAAGTTCCTTGAACAGGAACACTTCGCAACTTTAAATTAGTATATATTTATGGGCTTTTAGTTTTTTTATTTGTGTATTGTTTTCTGATCATAGAATTGTTTGATGTTACTCCGTAGCAAACTGATTGTTGATGTATTGTGTTGTTGATTAACAAGCTATTTTTTCTTATTAATCCAATTCCCTATTCTATTATACATAATAATGTGTTCGTCATTATCTGTCTTTCTTAGTTACGAGCAAAAGCAGAAGATCAACAACCAAAAGGCAAGTATTATCACTTATTTTTGATTTGAGAGTTCAACGGTTTTAGCAAAAACTGCTTAATTTTTTCCCAAATTGTTATTAAAATGTTTAAACAGAAATTAGAATAGTATTTATATTATACATGCAATCGACATTACATTGTATTGATATTGTCCGCTTTTTGGCCTGAAACCCGCACGGATTTATTTGTTGGCATCTTCCCCAAAAGGCCTCATATTAAATTGGAGTGTGCACTCACTTTATAAGGACCTCAAACTTTCTTCCTTATCTTCCATGTGGGACTTGAATTGTCCATCCCAACATTATCGTTACCAAATTAATATTATATTAATATAATATATTATATTGGAGTTATAAATTTGTTATATATAGCTTACACATGACTAAACTTTAACCGGAAGAATGATATTACTAGTAATTTTAATGATTGTTATTTCTTGGATATTTAGTCAATTATCTATGATGAGATTACTATATACATGCAAAAATGTTTTAGTTTATTGTCTATGTGAATATTCTTTGTAAAACTCAATTATGCTAATATTTATGAAGATAATTTGCAGAATCATCTTTTATTTTACTAAATTGGTACACAAGAATGTGATTGCTATTTTATGAAGGACATCATATAATTTTCATAATACTAAGGCAAAGTATTGCATTATTAAACTAATACATGCCTCATAATAAAGTGAAATACTTCGTTAATTATATATCATTAAACTAGTACCCGTGGGCAATGGCCAATAATTGGACTAGGCATGTTATTTTGTTTATAGGTATTTTAGTTTAAACTCAATTACTACGATATAAAGTTCAATATATGATGAGTATATGTTTTAAAGGATTCAAGATTGTGGATTTACTCTATTGAGTCCGTGATATCTCCACGTATCATAGATGATGTTTAATAATATTGATGATTGTGGAATTACTCTTATTAGTATATGTTTAAAAGGGATTTAAAAAATAAAAAATAAAAATGCGTTTCAAAGTCTTTTGATATACGGAGTATATATCAGTATATGTGTGAGATATTACATATGCATGATACATTATTTATACTGACCTCCTATATGTATACTCTTATTATCAACTTGTAAGGTAATACTCTTATAATTGTAAATTATGATTGATTTATAATTAATTAACCATTGTTATATTATTTACTACCCTTATAAGTAATTACTATTACGAAATAATATGTCATGATGATGATTGATGTGCAATTTAAGTAATTCATATATGATAATATTCACCAAGCAAATTGGATTTTTGGAATGATTGATATTAAATGATAAGCATATTGGACCTGAAATTTCATTGAACTTATAAAGAGCCAAAATCCTCAATAAATTAGGTTGTGCAAAAATCGGAAATCGAAATTTTCGACCAAATTTCCGAATATCCGAATTTCGGGAAACGATTTTTTCATTACGGCATCCGATCCGAATTATTCGATTTTTGAATTTCCAAATATCCGGATTTTCCAATCGAAAATCCCAGATTTCGGATCGGTTAATCGTGATTTCCGATTCCGAATTACTTCCTTAGATTTCATTGCTTTGTTGAACTTAATGTTCATGATTTATTTAAAATTCAAATATTTTGACTCACTTATCCTGAGTCTTATTACTTAAAACTTACTTAATCTTTTAAAATAAAAATAATAATTTCTAAATTACTTAAAAATAATAAAAATAAAAAATTAAATCACAAAAAATCAGAAGTAAACCCCTAAAATCATAAGTCACTTAATCCTTATCTTACTACTTGATTTAACATAAAATAAATCAGGAAAAAAAACAATAAAAAAAAACTTACTTGTAAACGCTGAAACCTGGTCACGAACAACGCGAACATCGCGAGTGCTACGACATTGGGTGCTGGCGACTGCGCCGACTGGGGGTAGCGGCGGAACAGGGCTTCTGCGCTGGGCTTTGAGTTTCTGTAGTGCTAGGGTCGCTTGAAGTGTTTTGAGTCAGATTAGAGTGTTGAGAACTTTTGAGTTTCTGATTAGGATAGGAATATTAGGGTTACGATATTTTGGAATGGGATAACATGTCAAGATTAGTGAGTGCTGCTAGTGAGTGTAGTAAGTTCCGGAACCCCAATAGATTTACTGATTTAGCAATGCTAAGCCCATTACAGTTTCACACCGGGGTAAACAAAATAAAGCACCCCTGAACCATTTTTTTTTAAATTTCGAAAAACCGGAATCCGAATTTTTGAAAACGATTCCGGGATCCCGATCCGGATTTCCGGTTTTTAAAACCGAATTTTCCGATCAGAGAAATTTCCGGAAATTTTCAAAAATCCGATTCGGATATCCGAATTTTCGGAAAAAATCGTTAAAACCTATGAAATTCGGAATCAGAATTTCCTGCAACAGTCCTAGTTATTACGAAGATAGTATACATGAACTAGACTTTTCTAATAGTTCTACAGTATGTTGTTAGTTAATCTACCGTTTTATAAAATAATGTGTTCCTATATATATGCACAACAATGTCATGTGAAAACACAAAGAATTGTGAGGTTTATATCTTATTTTGGGTGGATATTTTCAAGATATCAAGCTTTTGTAACATAAATAACTTAGATATTACTCATTTTTCAGAAGTGAATAAGAAATTACATACTTTGAAGAGTGTATTAAGCATGTTGCTTATAATATTTTGAATTATATATGAAAAGATTATTAAGAAAACATTTAGTGCTATTATCTTTGAGCAGATTATTGTATTTATGACTTCGGTGAGAATTGAACATGACATTTGCAGAGCCGAACTCATTTGCATAAATAATTTATTTTTATGCCCAATACGTATAAGGATATTCTAATTGATAAATGAATGCAAGAGGAACACTACTTTACTTAGATACTGTATACTAAACAGAATTTATCACTTAAAAAGTGCAAGGATTAAAATAAAGATTGTTGGACAAATATCATTGCCCCCAATCACTACTACAAAATTTGGATATAGGCACCATAATTTTAAGAGACCGGTGTTTCTCAAAACCGGTCTCTTAAATTAAGAAACCGGGGATTATTATTAAAAAACCGAGTGCCTCACCTTCAACCTAAAAGACCCGGTTTTGGTAACACATTTCTTAACTCTTACCAAAGAAAACCGGTCATCAGTAAACCGGTCTCTTTGATATTTTTATTTAAAAAATAATGAAATTGCGTACGTGGCTGGCTCCTCTTCTCTTTCTTATTTCACGCACCCTCCTCTTCATATATCCTCATTATTCTTCTCTCTCCTCTTTATTTCCTCATATTCTTCTACCTTCTCTCTCCTCTTATTTCCCCTTCTGTCTTCTCTACTCGTCTCTCCTAGCCCCTATTCCCTTAACCACGTTCATCTTCCTCGTTCGACCATATTTTCATCATCGCCCTGCAATCTCTTCTCTGCCATCGCTTCTTTCGTTCGCCCTTCAGTGCTGTGAGTTCAAATCAGTTTTCGGTTTAGAATTTTTTTGGATTTTCCTCAATTTTTTCATTTTTGTTTTTCATTTTCGTTTTTTTTAAATTTGGCTAAATTTTATATTTTTGAAAATTTGGTCGATTTTAATTTTTGAAGTTGAAATTTGCAATTTATTTAGATTTTTCGATTATTGGGTAATAATTCAATTTTTTGCTCGATTTTTCAATAATTTTTGTTTAGAATCTTAGACTAGGTTTTTCTCTGGGTTTCTCTTATTTTCCCTTTTTAGTCGTGGTTATGATTCTTTATACTCCTATTTCAAATTTTAAAAAAACTAGTATTTTAAATTCCGACAAAATAGATCTAGCTATTAAGAAAATTCCGGGTCTTTAAATTTCTGGGTAATAGAAAAAATCTGGAAATTAAAAAAAGCTAGATCTACTCTTTTTTAATTTTCTGTAGGTATTAAGAAAAAAAAACTAGAAATTTCTAGTCTTAAATTCTTGGTAATACGAAAAAAAATCTGGTGGTATTAAGAAAACTAGAAGCTACTCTTTTAATTTCCCAGATTTTTTTGAGATTTTGTCTTTAATTTCTGGGTTTTTTTCGTAACATGGATGAGCCAGTGTCAGTGGACGAGTGGCGCGCGCGAGGAGTAGTGGTGAGTGGTGTGGCGCAAGAGCAGTGGACGATGGTGCGGCAGATGGAGTAGTGGCAGTAGCAGTGGACGAGTGGATTCAAGCTTAGTATGGTTTTATTTTTGTTGTTATGCAATTTTAGCCATTGAACATCTGTTACTCTGTCATAGACATTACTAGGAAGTGAAACTTTTAGCATGTATGATTGCTCTTGCAGTAACATGACAAGTGGCAACTTAACTTTTGTTTTTGTTTGAAGCATGTGAGTCTTCTGTATTGGTTTGTCTCGTCGATATGCTTTGCTGCCTTAGAATGGCCTTTTGCTCCCTTCAAGTAAGTCTCTTACCAATTCCTGTATTTTTTGCTAATATGACCAAATTGTTTTGCATTGAAACCCTACTCTTCTTATCCAAATTAATTTTTTTAATGGTTAAACTGAATTTTGTTGTTTTAATGATTGGGTTTTAATTTTTATTTTTTATGTTTGATTCATTTTGATTTGATTTTTGTAAATTTCTATTTGAATGCAGGATAAATCAAGTTGTAGCTTGTTCTATGATGATTGCATTTGCGGTTTTTGAAGTCCACATCTTAGATTTGGGAGTTTAATATCTAGTTTATGTGAATTGTTGTATTTTTTGTCGTTGAATATTTTTATTTACGATTGGAGTTTGTATTCTTGAATTTTAATAAATGTATTAGTTTGTTATTTCATTTGAAGAAATTTTTATGAAAATTGAATTATGGATTCTTGAGGGGTGAAAAGGGATATAATCCCCACCTCTCAATTTTTTTATTTTGTAAAATTACCTAAGAGACCGGTCAGAAGACTGCAACAGGTCTCTTTGATGCCATCAAAGAGACCGGTTTATACCTCAAAAACCGATCTCTTACACATGTTAGTCAAAGAGACCGGTTATATACAGCACCGGTCTCTTTGATTGATAAAGGAAACGCCAAAAAATAAAACGGTCTTCTTTACCTAAGAGCCCTCTCACCTAGAACCGGGTTGTTTTGCGGTCTCTTTGACCTTTTTTTAACCGGTCTCTAGGCTTTTTTTGTAGTAGTGTATGCAAGATTAGGGGATGGCAATGTTTATTCTCATATTCTATTATATGAAATCCTTCCAATGAATATAAGTTTTTTATGGGTTTGCTGGATATTAACCTGTACTAGATATGACATTTTGATTTATTTAAAAGATGTGGCCAACAGTAATTGTCAGTTATAAGAATAACCATCTTTGAAAATCGATTGAATAATTGTTCTTTGTCATTTGAATATGTTTGAAAATACATGCTCCGATCAAATTTTATGTCCCGTGAGAGGACCAACATCAATTGCTTAATGAAATAGCACGCCTTAAGTGTGTAAATTAATATCTTTATAACGATAAGAATCCTCAAAAGAGGAAGGGATTCAGTAGCAACTATATATCAATGACAAATTAATATTCTAGAAAGTACACATTTTTGATGAATCTCCTAGAGAGATCATCTTCTAGTACTAAAGGTACTAAGATTAGAATAGTACACCAAAAGAGTACCAAAAAATGATGTTCCAACAAAATAAGGCATTGTGTTAATGCACTAATCATTTACTCCAGCAAAGCCATGAGTATTATAAGATCCAAACTATTAGTTGATTACCTTGCCATCATAGACAAAACACATATTTGTGTTATATAATCACATCATATTTATGGTCATGCATGAGGTTAGCCTAATAAGGTGATCACCAGTATTGAAAAATTTGACAATTTATTGGGACCATCAAAATTCAATGAAAATGTGGATTGGATGGTGATGATTGAAATAGGCCATGTTCTCCGGGTTCAAGTAATTACCGGTTGTCTGAAAACATGTGAACGTTTCATTAATATGAAAGAAAATGATGTGCGACGCTCTCTTCATGTGTTGAAAATATTGAATAAATTGAATGACAAGCATAGCACATTGAGATTGAAGCTGTATATTTGATATCGTGAATGTTAATAGTTTATTTTGGAAGAAATTTCAAAAAAATGTATATTTATAGAGGCGTATGTTAATTGAGTGCTTGTGCCAGCAAGTTCTACCACAAAAGCATAATATGTTCCTGTTCAGTATGAGGATGTAGCCTGAACTCTACCATTGAGTTTACTTTATACATGTAAATTGTTTTGGATTACAAGATCTCATTAAATATATGTGTGTAGTGAATCCCGAGAATCATGTATCCCAGATGAGATACATACAAGTGACGCATTATGTTTCAGTCAATATAACAATCTCTTGATATTTTGTGGGCTATTCACGTACTTCGTAAGCAAAGAACAAAGAAAACATCAGTTAATATCAACTGCAGCAATATATCTCTTCCCATTTTATAATTTGTTCTTCAATAAAGAATGTAATTTTATACATGAATCCTCCTCATATGGAAGAGAATTATGATTAGCATAATTGGATATGATGCTAGAGATTGGCTCAAAAAATTTTTATTGATGTCCGGCCTAAAATGCAGCATATTTACCAAACTTAGGGGGGAGAATGGGCAGTAAGTTTGACAAAAAATTAAATCAAACATCAAATGATTATCTATATATTGGTATCGAATATTTCCGAGCTAACTTCGTTCAATGTTATGCAAGATATGTTGCAAGTTAATGTGATTGTTATACCCGGATTATTGAACCCTCTATGAATCATAGAGGATAATTTTGGTCATATCACGTGCAGTTTTTCATTGAGATAAAAGACTGCCAATTGTAAATTACAACACTTAAAGGTGTAAATTGTTTGTAGTCTCGGGTTCACAATAAAAAATATGATACAGGAAAGATAGTGCAGTTGACGTTCTAAATATTAATAGAATTTCAATATGTTAATGATCATTAGTTTATAAACTTCGGAATGGCAACTGATATCTGAATTATCAATAGTAGCTCATGGCCTCATGAACTGATATAAGTTATATGAATTGGGTCCTTAGATGAGACACACATCCGTTCGTTGCTTGTAGTACTGGCTCCCCAGTAAATTTCTTATTGCTGACCTAAATATACATCACAGTGATTACTAACGGCCCAACGGCCCAATATACATAATAATCAATATAATCTTAAATAAACATTAATAACTAATTGCTCAACTAGAATTCATTCATCTCTCAACTGACATCATCTCAGAGCTCTCTCTCATAATTTTCTTACCTACAATAAAAAACTAATGAATGAATAATACATTAATTCACTAATAGATCTGAATCAATACATAGAATCAAGTACATTGAGCAAATATATACGAAGAAGAAGATCGAGATAGATCAAAAGTTCGAAGAATCAACAGAAAGAAATAAGCATACAATCCGGTAAACTCATTGCAATAATTGAATGCTTTCGCTGTTGAACAAGGTAGATTTAACCATTTATCATTGTTTAGATTTTCAATTCTTAAGTATTACGATATCTGATTATACAATATAAATTGCGTATATATGATAATTCTATCATAAAATAAAATCAGAGATCGAGATTAGAGAAGGATCGAGCAAGCAAATTTCAATCCTCAAAAGCAGTCTGTCAATTGTAATTAAAAGTTCAGCGACAAGTACCAGCAACTATCAAGCAATCAGGTAATGTAGAAATTGCAGTATTTTCAATCTCGTTTTTATAACATAAACGCAATTGGTTATTTATACAATTTGTAACAACAAATGAACAATTTATAACTAAGTGTCATACTAAAATCATATTAATTAATAGTCTATTCATAGAATGTAACTTTTAACGATAAACAAAATATAAATCCAATTTTACGTATATATAATAGGAGTCTTTAAGTTCCATGAATAGTCATGTTCAATAGACTAATAATGTACTTGTTGTACTTTTCAGAGTAATGAAAGGACATATTGTTATTAGTTATTTAAAAAATCTTCAAAATATATATAGGCTCTGTTATAGTTGATATATAATATGCTCCCACTATTGTTTTATGTTAAGTGTTGTATTACGTGGTACATATAGTATTATAACTAGTATTTTTTATTCATATTAATGTTGATTCTAATACATATGAAGTTACTTACTCCTCTCGTTACGGAGGATTAGTAATTACATGTTATAGACGTATAATGCTATTTGTTTCATATTGGTTGATCTATTTATGATGTTACGGTTAAGTAAATTTATGATGAATCACAAAGAATATTCCTATTGATGCCGTGATATTTATAATATCATATTTATGTATTTATCAATATTAGTATATCAATTTCAATTCTAATACCTCCATATTATGCCATTTACTAATTTATTGAATAACTTATAGAAGCTGTATACTTTTATTATCTATAATATTGTATATATAACGTTTACCCTGTAATATTACTATATTTTAAATGGATATGGATAGGTATCAAATCAAGAATAGGAGCATCAGGTAATACGAAAGATAACAATATGAAACTTCATGCATCTATGATAAAGACATACGTGAGATATGAATTAGATCTATTCAGAATAGCTCATACTAGGTTTGATTTGTTAGAGAAGGCAAAAGCACAGACCAAAGCCCAACAAACTTTAAAAAGCATGATAAGAAACAAGTAACATATATCTTTGCACAGAACTATGTCAGTTGGAAGAAGAACACTGGGAAAAAAAAAGGACAGAGAAGAAGAACAAAACAAAGAGACAATAACCAAACATATTACAAAGAAAGCTCAAACTAAGACCAAAAGCCAAAAATGGCAATCCAAACGAGTTCATGATACTAGACATAATTGTCTCGCATACAATCAGAGAGCAAAAAAAAACAAAAAGAAGGTTTGGATAGTATATACAACATTGTACACACAACCACCCTCTTACAGAGAAGACACAAAGCCATAATTACAGATCCGAAAGACAAATCTCATCTCCAAAGTAGAATACAATTTAGGCAGTCAGGAATGTGGTTAAGACCAATAGTTCATTTATAACTACATGGTTTCTGAAGCTGGTGGTGAGGAAGCTGTTGGACACTCATTAAAGACACAACTGCATACATCAGCAAAATAAGCCTATTGAAGGAAAAAGACTCGCAGAATGTTGTTGATAAATTATATGATAAAATAGCAAGAAGAGGAGAACTTCTTTTTTTAGAGTGAGATTGAATGAAGAAGGACAAGGTCTCATGCTTTTTTGGAGGGATTCTATGATTGCGATGATTATAACATCTTGGTGATGTTTTGGTGTTTGATACTACATACAGAACTGAACAAATACAATCTCATATATGTCCATTTGTTGAATCTAACAATCATTGGAAGAATTGTAGTGTTGCATGCGCGTTTTTAGGAGCACGAAACAAAGGAACCATAATATAGGTCTTTTGAGACATTAAGAAGTCAATGAGAGGAAAAAATCTCATTACTACTTTAGTGATCAAGATACTGCAATCTGCTCACTTTGGCGAATTAGAAAGGTAATCTTAAAATACATAATATCACAGTAAAGTTATATAATCATTGAATTATAAATATATATATATATATATAATATTCTACATAACTACACAATAAACGATATAATTATATTTAATGTCACAGGTTTTTCCCACTGCATAAAACACAGATTGTGTTTATGACATTTAGCTCAGATTGCAAATGTCAAGAATAGGAATGCTCAAATCAGATAAAGATTTCAAGAATATTTTTTACAAATGTTTGAGTGGGTGCATAACAGAGGAAGATTTGAAAAAAATTGGAGTTTATGTTATCACAAATAGAGTTAGAAATGATGATTGGTTCAAGATTTATATAAACACTAAGAGAAAAGTGGTGCAACTGCCTTTAACAAAGGATTTCTTCTCTGCTGGAATCCTTTCGTCACAAAGGAGCGGGTGTACTAATCATACAGTGGGATTCAAGGCTAACAAACAAACAAGTCTGAATGATTCTATGTAATTTTCCAAGCTACAATCAATAGTGGAGAAGACAAGAAAAAAGAGATGATTTAACTGTACGCGAGAGGGATACTACAGTTTGATCTTTGCATCGAGTTCACTACTTAAACATGCAGCAAATATATTTACACATACTCTTTTAGAGATTTTGAGGAAGAGTTTAAATATGCTATGGCAAGTAATATTGATTGCATAGTAAGAGAAGGACAAAATTGACATACAGAGGTGTTCATCAATGTATTCTCTGTTCTTCTCAATTAGTTGAATTCAATTTCCAAAAAGATTTAAGCTGCGGATGCAAGAACTTGAAGAACAGGCTGGTTATGCTTCCATTCCAATTAGAGCTCTTACACTTGCAATCAATGTCCTGAAATTACCAAAAGGTATATATCACCAAAGATGGTCCTAGATTTGCAAAAAGGGACATTTGGGAGGAAATATGATAATAAAAGACGGACTTCTGGAATACTAATGATTATCAACACCATGGAGATTACATATGATAAGAAGGTAATAAATGATTTTATATTGTATATTTATATGATATTAATGTATTTTTAAATCTGATATTATGTCTTATCTTTAATACAGTACTTACAACCTAATTTGAAAGAGCCATACTATTGAAGAAGCAAGATAAAATAATAGAAGATTCTTACAAAGAGTCGCAAATCAAGGTTGAAGAAGTTACACTACTACAAAAAATAGGGAAGAAACCTGTTATAAATGGCCTAAGAAAACTCAAAAGAACAGGTTTATATCTAGCAGGTTTCTTAGATAAAGAAACCAGTTTTATTTTAGGTTTCTTTGTTGTGAATTAAAAACCTTTTTATAACTATAGGTGTCTTGCTTCAAATTAAAATAACCACATTTAAGTATATAGGTTTCTTGATGCTTCTAAGAGACCACTTTTCCAAAAGAGGTTCTTGATGCCTCTAAGAGACCACTTTTTCTAAAACTAGGTCTCTTCAATCTTCTAAAAAGAGACCTGATTTTTTAACAACCTGTCTCTTGTTTTTTTTTTAAAAAAAATATGAATTAAAACAACAGTAGCAATAACTTCAATCAATCAATCAATCAATCATAGCCTTAATCCCATATGTGGCGTCGGCTAACATGAACCTAAATGTGATTATTCCGGGGTCTCCACATAAATTTTCCTCCTCCACTCCCTCCGATCGAGAGCCTCACTCTCTTGCAAATCCAACTGCTTCAGATCTTTTTCTAACTCCTTCCCACCAAGTCATTTTTGGTCTCCCTCTACCTCGTTTAAAATCCCCTTGATCCCACTCTTCCACTCTTCGCACACGGTGCCCCTGAGGCTCCGTTGTCTTAACATGCCCAAACCAACGCAAGCGGTTTTCCCTTACTTGCTTGCAATATCTGCAACACCAACTTTCTGGCGATAACTTCATTTCTAATTAAAACAACAGTAGCATATTAGTATATTTTTTTTTATTTTTTTATGTTTTTGCAAATATTCCAATTTCAGTTCCTGCAACTACAAATGATACCTGATTACCTTGCAATTATATTTCTACTAAATAATCCAACAGTATATATATATTAATTGTACCAAATAACCATTAAAACGGTCAAAAAGACTTCATCCAAAGATATGAAACATCTATCTCCAATCCCCTAACTAAATAAACTCCAATAATCATCAATCTCTTCTTGCACTTTGTCAGCAACCTCCTTATGCTTGAAAACATATGCAGCCCAAGCATCTCTTATGTCATCAATTACTTCTTGAGAAAAAGTTTTAACATCTTCAAAGTACTGCAAATTTATAATTAATAGAATAATTAAATTACATATATAGAACAATATTAGAAAGAAAGAAAAAAAGCTTRAAAGTCTGAACATATACATGGCAGGGTTTATTACAGTCCAACACTACAACAAAGACCTGGATATTGTTGAATTGCTTATGCACATAGATAACGTTCATCAAAGATATACTAATGAATGATATCATTCATCAAAGATATATTACAATAAAATATTCAGGTAGATCTAGAACTTGTATCTAGCTTTTTAATATTTCCTATAACGTTGATGTGTGTATTATTAKCTAGTTGTAATGTTGTTGCTTTATGGTGCTAGTTACTAAAGTGAGAAATATAGTTKGCTGGAATKTTTGACTAGAGTAGGCTTACATTAGTCAAATTCGTTAATAATACTAGGAAGTTKCAAACACATAAGATTATATTGCATATGAAAATTTCAATATACAAGTAAACAAACACAATGTACCTTGTTAGGGATCAAAGGACGTCTACTAGCTATGGTCTCTTGCATGTAGCGGCAAATATAGTATCCACAATCCACACTGCCTTGGGGTTGACGAGGACACTATTAACACAGAAATGCAAATATAAGATCGCTAGTTTCCCATTCTCTTAGTATATTGCGTCTATCAAAATGTACGACAATAAATAAGAATGAACTTAATTTCATACCTCTGGTTTGAACCATATAATTCCAGCATCATCCTTTTTCACTTTTTTTTTTGTCTTTTCGATATATCATGCTAAATTTTTTTATACCCCTAAACCAGTTAACAATAGTTAATTACCACCACAATTATATATTCATAAAAATTAAGTAATTCAACAATGTAGTACATACTCATTCATTATCCGATGAGCAAATGGACGAATTTCATTTTCTCTTCCTGCTGGGTCAAGCCAAAACACTGTACCATTCCATGGACTAATTGCTGCTAGCATCCAATGATCACTATAGAAAACAATTCACAAGAGAAAAATATTTACAGTTATTTTATAAGTTTGATTCTAATTTAAATGTGTCACTTAAATTATTGTGTATATATTGTAWGTACTTACTTCTCATGGTAAGGAGCAAAGAATAATTGGTTTTTATTTTTGCCTCCATTACAACCAAAAGCCGCACACAAATAATCTGAACGTTCTTCTTCTTCTTCTTCGGTTGGGGTCAATGCAGAGATGTAATTTGGATCAATAAATCCATATAGTCCCGATATGCCATCTTTCTGACAAATTTCGCTCAATTCCCTTTTAGATAAAAAAATATACACATTTACGGATTGAAGAGCAAAGAAAAAAGTGTTATGTTAATTTTATTATAGTAATATAAACACTACCTTATGGTAGAAGGAATAATATAAGCCCCTAAATAGCACCCAATCAACCCACAAAACTGCAATAAATTATTGTACAAACAGAAGCCGCAACAACACCAAATTGACAACATAGATTACACAAAACTACACCTCATACAACCCCTCAAACAKAGCCAATATTTCCCCAAAGCAGAACAACTCCAGCAGCAAAAATCAGCTCTTAAACAGGCCCTAAGATGACATAAATCAGCAGCGAAAACCAGCTTAGAACTACTCTAAACAACCCCTAAAATGACATAAGTCAGCAGCAAAAGCTAGTGTCAAAACCACCAGCAATACAACTAATAAACTACTCGAAAAAAAACCCTAACATGACATAAACCAGCAGCAAAAACCAACAACGAAAGCTAACTTAGAACTACTCTAAAAAACCCTTTAAAATGAAATAAGTCAGCAGCAAAAGCTAGATTCAAAACCAGCAGCAATACAACTCATAAACTACTCTAAATAACCCCTGACAAATTAACTTGCAATGTTATAGCCTAAACTAATTTTAAATAGCTCCTAGATAGACACAAAATAGCAGCAAAACCAAATTAAAGCATAACATAATTCTTTCACGCTCTATTAAGCTTAAATAAGATAGGTACTTGATTTCTTTTCTTGCCTTCATAACAACAAAACTTGTATTTACAATCAGATTATACCTCATGAAAATTGATATATGACTGGCTCCAATTTGTCTTTGAAAGCACTAATCTAACATGTCTTCAYAGTCTAGCATGACCTCGTGTTTTTTGCAATATACACTATCTGGGATCGTTAATTGAATAGTTTTGCCACTCTTTTTCATAGTTATTGCTTCTTTCTTTAATGCTTCTAGTAAAACAGAAGTCACCTTGGCACGATCTTGATGAGTGTACTTTCGAGATGATGATGCTTCTAAAGATGGTTGTCGTGGCAAATTAGTGTTCAGATATTTCTTAGGCTGCATATTATATAAATACATAATACAAAAAATCCAAGTTAGTCCATGTATTTAAATTTGTGTCGTTTATGCAACAAGTTAATTCTACTTTGACATTTTAAAGTTGCATTCAAGATAGATGTTAATAATACGGTACGAATGATTATTAGTAGATTGATTGGAGTAGTCAAAATGGCGGTGCGGTTGCATGGCCATCTGAGAACTAATAATATTCGTAAATGAAAAAAAAATATAATGCAACGTCTAGCATGTAAAA
>SNQN01007249.1:0-7500 GCA_008642245.1 Bassia scoparia | reverse complement strand
GACCCACAAGTTTAACATTGTCAGTGGAAACAAGGTTCATAATGTTTGAAGAAAACCCTTGTGGCACTTTCACTCCTGCCAAAGATTCACAAAACTCTTTCTTCTCCTTTCTTGAAAGTGTAKAAGCTGCTGGAGGTAGAAATTTCTTGTTATTCTTCTCCACTGCATGCAATTCATGTYTGAGATTTAGTTCCTTTAAGTCCTCTCGGGCATTCACACCATCTTTCGTCTTTCCAGGGGTATTCAATAGTGTCCCAACTATGCTATCAAATACATTCTTCTCAATATGCATTACATCCAAACAATGTCTCGCAAATAAATCTTTCCAATAAGGCAAGCGCCAAAATTGGGAACATTTCTTATATCCTTTGGTAGGATGGCTAGATTTATGTTTCATCCCGAAGGTAGTATGAATATCTTTCACCTTTTCAAACACTTACTCACTTGTCAACACTATTAGACGTTCTTCAAATTCTTGTTCCCCATTGAATGCTTTTTTCAATCTACGATATGGATGGTCTTCTGGTAAAAAACAACGATTTTTTAGGTACACCATCTTCTTAGATTTCGGMAACCACTTTCCTTTTAAGCCATCCTCACATATGGGACATGYTGTTTCTCCTTTTACTGTATAGCCAGAAAGGTTACCATATGCCGGATAATCTTGGAGGGTACAAAACAACATTGCTCTCAGATTAAATGTCTCATTTCGATGCGCATCATATGTCTCAACACCATTTTCCCAAAGTCTAATCAAATCATCCATGAGGGGTGCCAAGAACACGTCGATGTCATTTCCAGGTTGCTTTGGTCCAGAAATTAACAATGAAAGCATCATATACTTTCTTTTCATACATAATGAAGGAGGCAAATTGTAAGTTACCAACATCACTGGCCAAGTACTATGGTTACTACTAMGGGACCCATATGGATTCATACCATCAGTGGACAAAGCAAGACGAATATTTCGTTTTTCTTTGCCAAACACAGGGTATTTTGCATCAATAAACCTCCATTGCGGGGAGTCAGCTGGATGTCTAAGTAGTCCATCTTTTTTTCGACCATCGAACTGCCATGCTAACTTTTCCGCATCAGCGCCATGTGAGAACAAACGTTTCAATCTTGGTACAATAGGAAAATATCATAAGACCTTAGCTGGAACCTCTTTATTCTTCTTATGTCGTGAGGCATTGCAATTGGGACAACTCTTCAACGATTCATATTCCTTTCGATACAATATGCAATTGTTAGGACAAGCATGAATTTTTTCATACGACAAACCCATAGTAGACAAAATCTTCTTTGCCTCGTATGTAGTACTTGGAAGGACATTATCTTTTGGAAGCATGTCTTTCACTAGCCCAAGTATCTCACTAAAGCTCTTATCACTCAAACCATAATTTGCCTTCAAGTTATACAACTTTAATACACTTGATAACCTTGTGTACTCCTCACATCCTTCGTATAATGGCTTTTCAGAATCGCTTATCAACTTCTTAAACTCGTCGGGATTGTTGTCGAACTTATCCTCAACTGCACGTATCATGTCATCTAATCYGTCATTGAGAACGTTACCGATATCTTCAATCTCGTTGGTCTCATTCGTTGAACTATTACCAACAGATGGTCCCTTCCTTTTTTCACCATGTCTCCACCAACAAGTATATGTCTTATCAAATGCCCATTTGGTCAAGTGATTCAGTATTTCGTCAACTCTCTTATGCAACACATTATGACACTTGTAACAAGGACAAGGTAACCTCTCAAGACCTCTATTTTTAGATACTGCAAAGTTGATAAAATCCCTTATTCCAGCTTCATATTCACGATCACCAGGTTTTGACTGTGTTATCCAGCATCGATCCATTTCTATGCATGTAAAAATTTAGGTAGATTAAGATAATCTTTTTACCTTAAAAGGTATATCAAAGTCACAAATTAATGTAAACTACTTATATTATTTTAGTTTGAATTTAATATTAAGTCACGGGTTGCTGAAACATGAAATTCGATTCTTATACAAAATAGTCACCCATCTTCAAAATCATCCCTTATAATTTTAACATATTATTTAATATATACTCCTAAATAGGAAGCCTTGAACGGGTACTAGGTTAGCTCAAAATTTATAAATACATGCATAGAAAGGATATATGAAAATTTTCAAAGTTGACAAATAGGTATTAATATATGCTAAGAATGATATTATAATCAACAAATTCATTGGAGTGTCAAATTTAAAATAAAATAAAGGATTAGCAAAATTTTGCTTACCTTATAATGCACGCAAGTCAAAGAACTTGAAAAGAGCAACCGGAATAGTGCAGGTGACAATAACTTCACAAGAAAAGACACCTAAAACAAATAAATAAACAAAGATATTTTATCAGGTACAATTTGAACTAAAAAAAATGTAAAGTCACATATTGAATTAGATGAGATATACTCAAAACAAACAAGTATGTTACACAATAAAAACTTATGAGAAGGTATGTATATTTCTTAGAAATAATAGTAAGTAGTTGTTTGGTTGCACGTGGAATTTATACCTTCAAAGGAATTGGTAATTCATGTGAAGTTCTATATTTTTGAAAAATTGTATAATTGTATGGTTGATCGCATGAAGTTATAATTTCTATAGGAACTTCTATTTACCAAGGGGGGCTTGCTAATTTATTATTTGCCCCTTTTTGTAGGATTTTCAACTTCCTAGGAAATGAATGTTTTTATGTTGCTGTTCACCAAATAACTTGCTAATTTTTAAAATTTTTGGGAATTTTCATTTCCATGCATCTCATTGCCAACTAAACAACAACTAAGTTGTTAACCAAGGGAAAGAGTAATTGAATTTCCTTTTTCGAAATTTAAATATTACGGAGTATAAAAAAAAGATAAAGAATTTCATGTTGTGGTAATTTAGCTATGGAAATTCCTAATTTTCACTTGTTCAGTTTTTACTTCATCATAGGTGAAGTATGTTAATTAAAATCCCATTTGATATCACGATAGTAATTTAGTTTTGGTATTCAAAGTCATATGATATATTGTAGGTGATCAAATATACATAAAAAAGTAGGTTTAGAAGGTGATCGATATAAAAGTATCAATGCAATGTCTTGTGACTATTGTCTTCCTAGCCTGATCTGAATCTGCTTATCAGATCAACTCTTGTTGATCAGGAGCTTCTCCCTAGATTACAGCTGCTAGTTATTCAATTAACTAACCTAATAGCAAAGCAAAGCAACTGTAGTCTATAGTGACAAGGAGCACCAGATCATATATGTCCCAAAGAGCTCTAAACTTCCATACATTTCATTAAATTTACAAATTTTTTGACCTAAACAAATCTTAAACATTTCCTTCTTCCTAATTAACCACATACAGTTTACAGATATGTAATGTAAAGGTGCCACTAGTTGTTTCTATATGCCTATCTCCACTACATAAAGGGAGCATGTAGAGTCAACGCCATGTTATACAGTATAAGATATTAGTGTCCTGCATCCAAAGCAACCAAATTTACACATGGTCCATAATACTAAAAGGACGAATTATATTTTGTGGAGTGAAGCTCATGGTCTTAGTCAAGACTTAATTAATCATTCAATCCATCAATAATTCACTTAAAGTCCATTTGGATATGTCATTATATTCAATTTTATTTCGAGGTCAATTTAAGTTGGTTCCATGTTGTTAACATTAACATTAAATCATTTATTCAATTTTATTTCGGGGTCAATTCGAGTTTACATAGGTTGATGTTATAGGTCTAACTTGCATAGTTCCATTCGAGTAATTGAGTACAACTCAATTATGTTTTGTTTTGAAAAACAATTGAAATAGCTTATGTGCTTGTGTGTCAATATCTTAAGTCGCCTAAACTAAAAAGTTGTGTTGAGGTAAAGAGTTAACTTAATTAACTTGAATAGTGACTGAAATTGAGTTGATATTAGATATAGCATCTTAATTAAAGTGCTTAAGTATACAACTATTTTATTGGTTCAGCTTACTTCAACTCATGTTCCCAAATGTAATTTTATGCAGGGTGTAACCTTTATTGACCCACACACAAATTTGACAGGTGGAAGTAGAGGCGCACCCATACTTGGTAAAGTCAGAGGCAGTATCATACATACCAGTCTTCAATATATACAAGAATGGATCAAGGGTAAAAGACATTCCATGTAACAACCTTGAATTACTACACAACTCAGTCAAACTGTACAACAGAAACTAACCTTGATACAAAAAAAATCAGCATGAATCCTTAGTAGTTTCTAAATACTCTATAGGTCATATCTACACCTCTAAAACAAAAACATACATTATTATTGACACTTAGAAGTCACAACTAAGTACCAACCGATTTATGTCAATCTCAAAAGTTAAAGCCTAAGCATGAGATTGTAGAGCTAGMTTGTCTCATATCACAAGCCAAAAGAACAGCTCAAAACAGGGTCATATATAAAATTATAAACCAAGCCCAGAATTAAGTATGCACCTTAGATATTATAGAACCCACAATCACTAGATTTATGTCAACCCTCCTCCCCATCATAATTCAATAATACCCATAATTTATTTACACATAACCATTCATATAATACCCGATTCCCATCAAGTTGAAATTGCCACATTCTAAAATCAAATTCATGAACTTTAGAAAATGGATTAGTTAAGAGTAGCAATGAAATTGAAATAACTGCACACTTTAAATTCAATAAATTGAAGCTAATACTAACCCGTCGAGGTGCAAAGATGAATTCTTGAAAGATGATCTTGACCAATGCACGTTTGCTTAATTACCGGCTAGAAAAGACCTTTAATCATGAGTGGCATATTGTTATTAGCGACTAGCACGAATCTTAATCAGGTCAATAATGAAATAACATGTCAGCAAGTCGAGTAATAGTATACTATCAAATGACAGTTCATATAGCAAAGTATTAGATAATAATGGAAAAGCATATCGGATTATCATCTAATAGTATTAACTGAAACACTATTTTTATTAGTTAAGGCTAATATAATTAACTATAAAGGTAAAATCAATAACTTAAGAGCTTAAACAATTAACATAAAAGATATACTACCACTAACTTATTAACTACGACTAATATCAAATGAAGCTGCAAAAAGCAAGCACATCATGTACTTGATGAGCTACACCATTCTTAGTTTTGTAACATAGCCAATGTAACAATATTTATTTTGTGTAGCATACACCATGTATTATACAAGCTAACTAAATCTAGCTTTCAGTTGGTGCTTGTAAAACTCCACATAACAACCAATTCAGATGTTGTCAGCTTAACGAAATTGTATTGTAAAATCTGTTGTGCTTAGTCTGGTGGTAGATCAATCACTTCAGGGTCATTACAGTCCATTGCTGCTTAAAATTTACATACTTCATCAAGCGATTCATACCCCTTTTTAATAGAATACCCTTGCTGGAGCCATTACTGTAAGGTGAAACAACTTTACTTCTATTTTTATTTGCAAATCCCACCAATCTATTTCATCACCCTGGTATTAAAACTATTATCACAGACTAATATTGTACTGTAATATTGTGTTGTATCTATCATATAAGCTCTGCCAAACGGTTTGTTTGCAGACTAGGGTCATAACTTAGCTAAAAGTTAAAGCTCCATATTATTTACGGATGAAAGAAAGTTGGAATTTGTTGCATTATTATATCTTAAAGTGTTCTTGAATGTTGACTTTTATGGTTTTGCTCTAATCTTATTATTTTAATTTTTAATACATTTCTACTACTATCTGAGCAGAGCCACTTCCAAATTCACCATCAACCTCCCCAACACTATCTCATACATCCCTTCTAATTCCTTATCATCAATACTATTGTTTTTACAGTTTTCATAGTTCTACTCACTTCACTATGTTACAAATTCAATATGAGTAGTAAAAGGATTTCATCAATGACAAGAAACAAATAGTGGAACAACTCATATAATTTAGAAAAATCTGGAAAAAAAACCCAACTATACCCAAAATTCAATTACAMATAAGCATCCAAAAAATACCCAATTGCWATCRAAATATAAATTGCCAAATTAAAAATACAATTAACYTTAGAAAAGAGATTATTATCATATTGTAATCAAGAATTTAAAACCAAATTGAAAAAATTGCACACTATAATTTCAATTAAACTAAAACCCAATTGCGTGCGAAGATGAATTCTTGAAAAGATTACCTTAACAAAGGCACGCTTGCTTCCTATAGATTGAATTAGGGTTCAACAACAAAAAAGAAAAGCCGTAGAAAGAGAGGGGGTAAGCTATTGCGTAAGAAGAGGAGAGCGGGTGTGCCACCGTTTCGCGCTCGATGATCAGACGATCAGTTGAACGAGAACTGTATGTAGTATGCTATAGTAGAGGAAGTTTATTTTTTTTCTAAGAATTAAAGACAGCTTAATGARTGAGGTAGGAAGTAGTTTTTATTGCCAAATTAAAAATACAATTAACTTTAGGAAGTAGTGGGGTATGAGATAAAATATTATACTTCCCTCCGTTGTTATTATGCCCCATTGTGAAAAATTCGTAAATCGAGTCAAAATTTGGTGGATTGATGAGGTGTATTAATGGATATTTTAATAATGTAAATGAGGTCCAAAAAGGAGAGAAAAATGGTTAAAGTAAATGTATTGATGAATATTTTAATGAAGTAAGTGGGAAAAATTATGTGATCCCCATAAAAAAGAGTGATTGAAGAGAGATTAATGAATATTTTAAGTGTGGACCCCAATCCAAAAAAGGAAAAAAATAAGAATGGGGCATATATTGGAAAATTGTCGTTTTAGTACAATGGGGCGACTAAAAAAAACGGAGGAAGTATTGTAAAGAAAAAGATTAATTTTTCACTTTTTCATAAGAAATCTAATTTCCTAAACAGGTGTGTTTKGGATACTTGCGTTTTGGCGCTAAAACTAATAGTCTAAGAAACCTAATTTGATAATATTGGTTTCTTATGCTATTAACTAAGAAACCTATTATCAAATAGGTTAGGTTTCTTTGTTAAAGAAACCTTATATATACTTAAACAAGTTTCTTAAAAGGGTATTTTATGGCTATTTTGTASTAGTGTTATAAAGGAAGCAGAAAGGAAAGCTGCATAAGAACAAGCAAAAGAATTACAACAACAATCAATTGATGAAACAATGTTGGAGAGAAATCAAACACAAACAGATAGGGTATCTGTTTTAGACCCAGACAGAGCTGTCACAAAAGGAAAAGATAATAAGAGAWCAAAAGGATCTTATGACTCATACAAGAAACCATAAAAAAAGGTAAGCAAAGGCACAAGGAATTTGGTTCCAAAACACCAATAGATCAAAAAGAACACCTGTTTTAGTGCATTTAATTTTGTATTTTTAAATAAACACATTAATAAATTTTACTGTTTCTAATAGCATATAGAGTATCATATTACTTATCAATTGTTATTATATCATATTTCATTATAATATGTATATGA
>SNQN01007248.1:0-11014 GCA_008642245.1 Bassia scoparia | reverse complement strand
GTTAAAAGCCATTGTTGCAAGAAAGCAGTTAGTTGAACATTAATTCACAGAAACAGAATGCAATGGTTCTGTACAGGTACCAGCAAGGGGAAACAGTGGACCAGCTCTGATATGTTTTTCGATTGATATTTTTATATCTTTTGGAAAATTACTTAGGATATTTTTCTTTTTGGAAAGAAATCTATCCTATTTCAGTTATTTCTGGCTTGATGATCAAGGCATACATTACACATGCCAAAATTAGAGTCGGTTGAGATATTTATGGAATGTGATCATTGCAAATTAAATTTCAAAATCTAGCCGTTATCTGTTGGCTCAATCGGCTATATTTCTTCACCCTCTTGCTTCATTGATGATTACTTCACTATATATACTTGTACTAACCCCTTTTTGCAGCTCACTACTCTTCATCACTCTACACTTTCTCTTTCTTCCAAGTGCTCTGTTTTCTGACACAAAATTCAAATGTGAAAGTACTGTTCATCGAGTTATTGTTCACCTTCGTCCTCGATCAATCAATTATGGGTAGAAAATTAAACACAGGCAGGAAAGGAAGAGGAAAGGGTCAATTAAGTGATTCCTCACAATCTCAGAGAGTCAATGAAGTAAACCCTTACACACAATAACCCGAGATAAAAACCACCGATTAACCACCCACTGATTCTTCGAAAACTTCCACTCCCACAAAAGCTAACCCAAATCCACTTCAGAAAACACCATCACCACCAAAAACATCTAAACTCAGTTCTAAGTAAATTGTGCCTCATGCAAATCCAACTGAAGGTGGTGGTTCCACCATCAAGGAACCAACACGTTCTCAGGGGGAACAGATGCATGAGACACCGGAGGATTTAAACCAGGAGTTCGAGAAGGTTGTTACTGGAGAAGAGGAGGTTCAAATTACTAGTCAAAAAGAAGGGGTACCTATGGTGGAGCTTTCAGTCAGAGGGAGACTACGTTCTGCAGTAAAGAAGGAAGTGAAGAAGGAAGAAGAAGAACAATCAACTGGTTCTTAAAGGGGAACCAAGAGAAAGGCAACAACAGTCAAACCACCTCGCTCTGTTAAAGGTAATCTGTAGAATCTCCCTTCACTGGTTCTACTGACTTAAGTGCTATAGTAGTGTTATTTGGATGTCGAGTTGAGGATGGTTATTTCAATGTGCCTGCTTTGTCTGAATATAAGAGTTTGATTGAATACCAAGGTTGGATGTCCTTGTTTGATTGTTCTGCTGCAAATGTGTCTGGTGTGATGGATTTTTATGTGAATTTAAAACAGCTGTCTGATATGTCTATTGGTTCGAATGTTGGAGGTGTTGAAGTTAGTATGTAAGTTTCTTCTGTGTCAAGTATGTTAGGAGTACCAAGGGATGGGTTTGACAAGTATTCTAGTGATTGGTGGCCTATGTGGGTAGGGGGTCACTCCTGATGAAATTTATGATTTTCTATTTGGTGGGAAGATGCCCAAGAAATATGTTGTTTTCAAGTCTGCTGATCTGACGGAACCACTTACGCTAGTTCTGCATTCATTGTGTAACAAAGTCCTGCTTCCAAGGGCTCAAGGAAGGGGAATAAGACGCATCATGGAGATGGTACTGATATACCTGATGATGAAGAAGATTAAGATAAATCTTCCTTCCTTGATGCTCGATCACATCATGAACTGTTATGGTTCATCTCATCATTCTCTGTCTTATGGTTTAATCATCACCCGTTTGCTTAAGGACAACAAGGTTAGCGTAAGTGGATCCAGTGTACCAGTTACAGTGTTCACTAAGGCTATACTTAAGCAAAAGGGTCTTGATATTGGTGCTGATGTGTTAAGGTTTAAGTTTGAGGAACCAGTGGAGGTTAAGCCCCCTTCAAAGAAGAAAGCCAAGGCAGAGGAACCAGCGGGTCAAAATGTTGTTCTAGAGAGAATGGAGAGCCAGGAGAAAACTCTTGGTAAGTTGATGGAACTGGTCCAGGKTATTTCAACCTCTTTCAATACCAAAATCGATCAAATGGAGAAGGAGCTGGCTGAGACTCAGTTAGGGTTGAGCAAGACCGGGTACTCGATCATTTTGGGTGGAACCGGAACCGGAACCGCTGGGAACCGGTTCCGAAACCGGTTACCCGGTTAGATTTTTTAAAAAATAAAAATAAGTAAAAGGCAAAGATTATTCTAGCTAATTTCATASTTGTATATGTGTATTTGGCCACAAAAACACAATGCTTTATACAATAGTATTTCAAGTTTCTATAGTTTATATAAATTTGGGTTTTYATACCTTAACAAATGTATTTTAATAAACTCAAAAGTCTTAACCAATTACTTGGTACTGGTTATAAAACCGGTGGTGCCGGATACCCGRTACCGGAACCGGTACCACCAGGTACCCAGTGGGTACCRGTTCCAAAATTTTTGTACCCGGAACCGATCACCACCGGTTCCTCATTTTTGGAACCGAAACCGGTACCGATCCAACCGGTTCTGGACCGGTTCCAAGTACTAGGCCGGGTACCCACTGTTTTTGCTCATCCCTAGACTCAGTTGTTGTTGCTTACTGTTCCCGATGTCAAACCTCAGATGGCTCCAAGTATTGAATCTGTTTCTCCCAAGACTCAGGTTTCGGCTCTAGCTGCTGTAAGTAACTTGGTGGTTCCGGGAATTGAGGAACCAGTGCATACTGATGATAAACAGCAGCAGCATGAAGAAGCAAAGGTTGAAGACCCAGCTGATGAGGATGAAGAGGTCGAGGAGGAAGTTGATGATGATGATGAAGCAAATGATGAGAAAGATGATGCTGAGCATGATGAGGAGGAGGAGGATGAGTATGATGGAGAGGAGTGATGTTGTTTGCTCCTGTTTCCCCTCCCCTATTTTCTTTTGCTTCTTAAATAACTGATTGTGTTGGTCTRTAACTATTCTCACCTATCCACGAACATTTCTTCTATGTGGATTAGGGTCCTTTTGGTTGAACTTTGCTGGTCTGTATGAACTATAATTTTTTGCTATGTGATGACCTGTTTGACTAATTGTCTTTTTGGAGCATAACACTTGAATGGTGGTCGATGCCACTGTATGGATGAGCACATTTAACAATTTGTGCACCTCACTTTACTTGAGAGATTTATTTAATGATGCCAAAAGGGGGAATTTGTGTCGAAGTTGAAGCCTAGAATCTGCTAGTTCAGTTTAAGTTTTTTTTCTTACTTAGGAACTAGTTAGAATAGCTAACTTGTTCATCGAGTCATTAAGTTTAGATTGAGTCATTTTCTTACTTAGGAACCAGTTAGAATAGCTAACTTGTTCATTGAGTCATTAAGTTTAGATTGAGTCATTTTCTTTTTCTTACTTAGGAACCAGTTAGAATAGCTAACTTATTCATTTAGTTCTTGAGTCTGCCGGCTGTGCTCAAATTCTTTTGAGTACCAAATTGAAGTTTTTCTGGTTCTAACTTGCTTGGTTGCAGGAACTTCGATTTAGTTTGTCATCATCAAAAAGGGGGAATTTGTTGAGTCCCTTAGGTTTTGAATGATGACAAACCATTACAGGAAACATGACACTTAATTGTGAATATAGTTGGTTTAATTTTGGGAACCAGCTGATTTAGGATACTTGTTTCCCCGGACAAGTTAATATTTATTGTGTATGCATTGAAATTAACTTGTTTGTTACAGGGAACAGCTGAATACACACAAAGCTCATATATTGGTCCAGAACCAGCAAGAGCTGTTTCCTTGACTATTATGCTGAAAAACAGTCATATACCTTTTGTTGCACTTTAACCATGTTACATGTGCAGTAATAGGATGATTCCAAGACTTGAAGTGTGAAGCCTTTCGAAGACATTCGAAGAAAGAAGTGTGCTCAAAATTGAAGTATTCAAAGGAAGAATTCAAAGTCTTGAAGATTACATGAAGAATAGAAGAAATACTCTTAAACGTTTAGATCTAGGAATTCATGTAATATGCTCTGTAGTGTGACTTAATTGTTATAGTTTAAGTGCTTATATGTGTTCTGAGTTATGGTATGAATTCTGGTACAAGAATGGAACAGAATTCATAACATACTCAATTAGGGAACCAGGCTGGGGAACCAGCTGTGTCCCTAAGTGGAATTATGGTTGCGGTTTTGAAAAAGAGTTTTTCTAAAATATTTTGTAAAAGATATTTTGAAAATAAAGTTTGCAGCTGGAAAKATAGATGAGAATATGGTTGTTGCCTTAAACCTAGGAGTATATATCTTGTTCGATTATTTCCTTAAAAGATTAAAATCGAACAAGATAAATACTTTCCATAAATCTCATCTTGCCTTGATCGGCAAGTAGAGATTTAATGAAACTAGGGTTTAGGTCAGAAACATATAAATACTCATCTATACTTCTAATTCTACACATCTCTCCACGAATCAAAAGAGTTAAATATTTTTGAGAGAAAAACACAAAGCACAAGAACTTTACTTTGAGTCATACACAAGAGCATTAGTCGAGCTTTATTATTTCTCTTATTAGCTTATTAGAAGTAAATCAAAAGAGAGAATAGGTTGTCATTGTAAAGGCATTCAATAGAGGGGTTGAAGGCCTGGTGAGTGTTTGTGAGTTCAAACACAAATTGGACTTACGAGTGTGAGTCGAGTGCACATTCAGAGTTGAGTGTGGGGTGTGTTGGTTCCCGGAGTAGGGAAACAACAGAGTGAGTGTGTTCTTTGTTTTTCGGAGTAGATTAATAAAAGAACATAGGGTAGGAGGACGTAGCCCAGAGTTGGGTGAACCTCGTTAAATCTTGTGTGTTCTTTATTTCTTTATTCATATTCCGCTGCTTACAGGAACCAGCCCAACTGGTTCCTCATA
The DNA here is from genome assembly GCA_008642245.1 of Bassia scoparia. Taxonomy (NCBI): domain Eukaryota; kingdom Viridiplantae; phylum Streptophyta; class Magnoliopsida; order Caryophyllales; family Amaranthaceae; genus Bassia; species Bassia scoparia. Next base: position 6,182 of record SNQN01007248.1, on the reverse strand, counting down.
CTAAGTCCGAAAATAAAGAAAAATTGGAAATATATACTTATACTCAATTCACCCCCCCTCTTGAGTATCACATAACCTTCAGAAAGGATGGCCTGAACTTTGTCCGAATTTGCGTCGATGCCACGTGCACTAACCAGGAATCCGAGGAACTTACCGAAGGCAACACCGAAGACACATTTCTTCGATCGGACTTAGCTTCATACCGAATTTTCGCAATGTCAAGAATGTTTCGGCTAGATCGGATTTATGTGTGGAACTCTCCGGACTTTTGATGATGGAGTCGTCAACATAGACTTCGATGTTGCGTCCCTTCTGTTCGGCAAAAACGTGATCGACTAGCCGTTGATATGTTGCTCCCGCGTTTTTCAAACCGAAAGGCATYACGACATAGTTAAATACACCCTGTGGGRTGATGAAGGCAGTTTTWMGTCTATCGTCGGGATGCATRAAGATCTGATGGTACCYTRAGAAGGCATCCATGAAGYKGAGTAACTCATKRCCGGARGTTGAGTCGACTAGCYGGTCGACCCTCGGAAGTGGATAAAAGTCTTTCGGGCATGCCCGATTCAAATCGGTATAATCCACGCACATCCTCCATGTGTCGTTGGCCTTTTTCACCATTACTACGTTGGCCAACCATTCGGCGTATGGGCAGGGCTCAATGAAGCCTGCGTCCAATAACTTCTGTACTTCTTCGCCGATGGCTTTATTCTTCTCCGGAGAATAATTCCGCTTTTTTTGTCTGATTGGGACAGCGGTCGGGTAGACACTTAATTTGTGGGATATGATGGAGGTGTCTATCCCTGGCATTTCGCTTGCAGAGAAAGCAAATGCATCGGCATTGTCCTGAATCAACTGTATCAAGTTGACTCGAACGTCTTGGGCCAGCCCTGTGCCGATAGTCATTGTGCGACTGGGATCGGATTTGCTTAAGGGGATAGTCTCAATCTGATCCTCTGGACTGGTCGAAGTATCGGGATCGATGGGCTTGTCGTCCAGTTGTTTGAGTGTTACGTTCTTCTTGCTTCTAGCGTCTTTGGTCCCCCCGATTTCATTGATAGGAGGTTTCCGCTTCTGTGATTCATCGGTGATGGCTGCCTTGTCCGAAGTGGGTGTTCGGATTGCCAAATAATAGCACTTCCTAGCGGACTCTTGATTGCCTCGGAGTCGTTCCGAGCGCCCTGCGTCGGAGACGTAGATCATCATTTGATGATAGGTCGAGACGACGGCCTGGAGGTGATGTATCATCGGTCGTCCCATGATTATGTTGTAAACTGAAGGAATATCGAGTACTAGGAATTCCGCCATGATATTACGGGAGGTGGGGCCTTCCTCGAAAGTTGCTGGCAGCATGATCTTTCCCTCTGGGATTGTGACCGACCCGTTGAACCCGATGACCGGATAGGTGATCAGGACAAGATATTTTGAGTCGAGGCGTATGGCGTCAAATGCGTTATGAAACAAAATGTTGACGGACGAACCGCCGTCGACGAGGACCCGATGGATTGTGTGATTCGATACGTCGGCAGAGACGACCAAGGGATCCTCGTGTGGGTACGACACCCCAGCACTATCGGCCATGGTGAACGACATTATGGCACACGGCGGGGCCTCGTCCGATGTTGGGCCAAAGTGAACCTGATGACACAGGTTTCGGAGGTTCCTCTTGGTGGCTTTCCGGGAGTCAGTACCGCTGAAAATAACATGAATAACTGGCTTCGGACCAGTTCTTTCTTGTACCGATCGTGCCTGACTCTGTCGGTTGTCCCGTGTCTCGTCCTTGTGATTGACCACATATCGGCTAATAGATCCTCGTCGCGCCATATCCTCTATCTGATCTTTCAACTGAAAGCAATTATTGGTCGGGTGCCCAAAGCCGTCGTGGAATTCACACCATTGGTCCGACTTACTAGGGCCCAACCTTGCCGGTCGACGCCAGATTTTGTCATTTTTCATTGATAAAAATATCCGTTCGTGGGTGTCGGACAACGATGTGAACTCGGTATACTTCCGTTTGTATCGTCTGGGATTCCAAAGTCCGTCATCAATGTTCCGATTGTTTGTTGTGTTTGTTACCGATGTCGGGTTATTATATCCCCGATTACCATTGTAGCGGTCGCCGACGCGTTCATTCTAGAGGTGATCAAATGGGCGGGCCGGGCCGGGCTTGTATATAAAAAGTATAGCCGAAACCCACCCAAAAGTGCGGGCTTTGTGGGCCATTGTGGGCTTATGCGGACCGGGCCGGGCTTTTGAACTAAAAATTGATGTTTTTAGTTGCCCAAAGCCCTCACTTTTTGCGGGCGGGCCGGGCCGAGCCGACGGGCCGGGCTAATGTTGATCACCTCTAGTTCATTCCTTCGTTAATTATAGTCGTTTCTACGGTCGGGGCGCCGATCGTTTCCCCTTGGCCCCTGGTTGGAGCCAGAGCCGGTGTTATGGTTCTTTGTAACGATTGTTTTTTGTACGTCGACCAGAGGTGTCTCCCGATTGGACCAATCATGGCATCGGATGTATGCATCGACGCTTCCGAGGGCTGCTTCCAACGTCGTCGGATTCTTCTTGAGGAGGTGATTGAGAAAAAGGCTAGGTTGTAGACCAGATTTGAGTGCATGTACTGCAACCTCAGGTTGGATATTGGGAATCGCCGATGACGCTGAGCTGAATCGGGTAAGGAAATCTCGTAGACTTTCATTATGGCTTTGACGTAGAGAGAATAATTCAGTTGTGGTCTTTTCCCGTCTTTTAGAGCTGACAAACTTGCTTTTGAATTTCTTCACAAGATCGTCGTATGTAGGTATGGTCCCTGCCGGAAGACCGGTTGAAAACCAGGTTTGTGCGATCCCTGTGAGTGTTGTCGGGAAATACTTACACCATGTTACCTCGGTGTATTGGAATAGGTACATGTGTTGCTCAAACTGTATAACATGCTCTTCGGGATCAGTAGTACCATCGTACTTAATGTGCGATGGAAGTTTTACCTTTGTTACTGGTGCGGCTAGGATCATCGGCCTGAACGGGATTTTGTTTGGTGCCATTGTCATTACCTGATTCTGAGGATTGAATCCGGGTTCACCTTCCCAATGGGGGCCCATCCCCCCAGGATTGGCAGGCCTGAAAGGTGGTAGGTTAGAGCCAAGATTAACACGTCGTCTGACCGTTTTCGAGGTCTCCTCCTGCGTGTTGTCGGATTGACATACGTCCCTCCTTCTTCTGGTCCTCGTTGGGGCTCTAGTTGACTGGGATTCCTCTCCTACCGCCGAAGGAGTACGGGTCCTAGGAGTAGTGGACTGAGCTTGATTATTCTTCAGGTAGTTATTAATTATTAGGAACGCATTTTGCAACTCCGTGTTCGTTGGGTTCGGATCTGTTGCAATATGACTGGTCTCATCGTGTTGAGAGTGCTCGGTCCCATCCTCTGAAGCTGGGGAATAATAGTTGTTTGATTGTGCCATCGTTCTAGATCTTGATAGTTAACGTGTCTAATTTGTTCGAATGAAATTCAAATGCCTTTTGTCTATCCCCACAAACGGCGCCAAATTGTTTCAGGTGAAACAATATGATCGGTGTGGATCTTGATTGATGTTGAGGATGACTTGTTCTGATGCTGCTTTCCTGATGATCGGATGATTTCTTCTTGTTGATCGGCCTATAAAATAGAACAAAGATTGCTACCTCGGAGGTTTTCCCGAGTAAAACCTCTCCGAATCTTAAGTCAGTTTAATAATCTTGAGTAGAATGATATCTTAGGAATTTAATGTAAGTTATTTTAGAATTAGTTACCTGATTTTGTGTGGAGAGCTTGGTATATATAGKCAATCGGGTGACCTACTAGCTTAACAGACAAGCGGTGTAATTGAGCTCCTGTTAGCTTGTCATCAGTTTGACTGGACAGCTAGTGGTCAAGTAGTTTAAAGTATATTTCTTGGGCCTAAAATGTGGCCCAGTTCATAATGGGTTGAATTTAGGGTTTAGGCCTGGAATTTGGGTTTGGACTTCAGTTTTATGGGTTGATACCCATACATAAACTATATTCACCGAACAAGTCTAATATCATAAGCCATTAAGATGAAAATTTTCAAACAAAGACTACCTATTGCCGTTTTGTTCGTTGCCTGGGAACTTATACGCAAGCAGTTTAAAGATAGAATTTTAAAGATTAAATTTATTTTTTTTTGAGGGAAAATAGTGCTAAAAATTAATTCAAGGACAAAGAGTAAAATTAAATTAGGGAATACCGTATTACTTCGTATTTTGGATGACAGTAAATTAAATTGAAAGTTAGAGTAAAATGGAATTGTAAAAAAATTAACAGCATCAAAAATAGTCTTTGACTTTGTAAAAAAAAAAGGGGGGGGCATTTGGACACACTCCGTAGCTTTGGGAAGTTCATCTCAGTGATGAATCAAAATGAGGTTATCTCAAGGTATATTGATAATTTTTCATGTATTATTTATTCTTTTTTGTTCACCCATATAAACATGATTATTTAAATAAATTGACAAAAATAACATGAGATAACTAGTTTTTGGTTCATCATCGAGATGAGCCTATTAGGCCTTGCTTAAATACCCTTATGGTGCTGTGGATTGCACATCGACCAGACCCATGAAATTGGTCTTCGACATTATGGACACCACACGAGGCCACAAGGCCACAATTACACAATGTCACAATTGTACAAGGCCAGAAGTCCATGCAGGGTATATAGGCTTAGGCCTTTTTATTTTTATTTTTTTGGTTAACAAAGGGCATTAATAAAGAAGGTGCACCATGAAAAGGTGCTTAGGGGTCAGTTACACAGCATACAAGTTTAAGTTTGAGTTACAAGTTACAAGCAAAGGAACCAGCAAGTCCTTCGTAATACAATTTCCAACAATCAAATTTGACAATACAATCATCACTCCAGTGAGGTTTCTTAAATTCCAGCAAGACATCACTCGGAATCATAGCCATCCTGGTCGCTCTGGCCAGTATATCCACTTGCTTGAGGTCGCTTCTCTGCAGTCTGCACCCATTGGATCTACATTGAGTCGTGCATTTAGTCCCTGCAATGTTTATACATGTTAACATAGATATCAATGGTGAGAAACTTGTTATTTTGTAGCCCATTTTGCTGCTTCTGAAATTGCCTTGAGTTCCAATTGTGTGGCATCATTCCCTGTTACCTTCATCACAAATCCTTTAATCCAATAGCCTGAAACATGCTTACACAGACCAGCAATTCCTCCAGTTAAGTCAGCTTTGTTAAATGAGGCATCAACCTGAATAAACAAGTTTGGGTAATCTGGTGGCTTAGGCCTTGTTTGGTTGCCTCTAATTTTCATAAACAATCAATATTCTTATGAATTACCTTCAAAACTTGTTATTTCGTTGAAAGAAAATGTGAAAAATAAGAATTTATTAGAATTTTCATTTCCCACAAAACATGAGAAATGATTTGCCCCATGTCCCATCCCACCTTGGTTAATGAAAATAATTCCTAGAATTTTGATTAGGTAAATAAAATCTAATGAATTGTACTCCGAATTTCTTATGAAAATTAAATTACTGCATCAACCGGGCCTTGTTTGGTTGATCAAAATTTCCATGGGTATTCAAAAATCCCACGAATTACATGTCGAGCTTCTTATTTGGTTGACACTCAAATGTGATAATGTAGGCAATGGAAATTTATGAGATTTTTGACTTCCCACAATAGAAAATAAATTACCTCATTTTCCCTTAGTTACTGAAAAATGATAGATACAAAGTATATAAAATCCTAGAAATTTAACTAGGTGAATAAGATTCCGTTTGTTTTGATGGAAAACATATTTTCCTGGAAAATGATTTTCCACTTTTTTTTAGTTTTTCTTTGTTTGTTTTGGAAAAAGGTTAAAAACCGTTTTACTCAAAGTGGAAAATGTCCCTTTGAAAATGAAAAATCATTTTTCTTTTGTAGAGAAGAAATGCCACAATTTTCTCCTCACTTCTTACTTCTCCCTTATTCATTCATCCGTTCTTCCTTCATTTCTATTTCATTTTACATTTCTTTCATGAATTTTTCTCTAATCAAACAAATAAAGAAAAACCTTTTTTAAGTCAATAATTTCCTTTGAAAATTATTTTTTCTAGATGAAAATTATTTTCCTGCGAAACAAACTGAACCTAAATTCCCATAAATGACAATTTTCTACTCC